>CAUYPO010011735.1:0-45456 GCA_963574435.1 Cheirogaleus major
TTTTTTCTATATATTTTTAGTTGGCCAATTAATTTCTTTCTATTTTTAGTAGAGACGGGGTCTCGCTCTTGCTCAGGCTGGTTTTGAACTCCTGACCTTGAGCGATCTGCCCGCCTTGGCCTCCCAGAGTGCTAGGATTACAGGCCGTTCCCGGCCTCCCTTATTATGCTTTTTAACAGCTTTTTTTTTTGAGACAGTGTCTTCCTCTGTCCCCAGGGCTAGAATGCAGTGGTGACATCATAACTCACTGCAACCTCAAACTCCTGGCCTCAAGCAATCCTCCTGCCTCAGCATCCCAGATTGCTGGGATTACAGGCATGAGCCAGTGTGCCCCGCAACAGCTTTCTTGAGATATGATTTGTATGCTGTAAAATTCGTCCTTTTTAAGTATACCATTCAGTGATTTTTTTAGTGTATTTATGGAATTGTGCAACCATGACCACAATCTTATTTTGAAACATTTCCATCACCCTAAAAAAGAAATCTCCTGTCCATTTATAGTGATTCTATCTGTGAAGTGGATTAATAATAGTCCTACCTCTAATAGCGCTACTTTAATTTGTTATTTTATCTTATTTTATTTAGAGATGGGATCTTGCTCTGTTGTCCAGGCTGGAGTGCGGTGGCACAATCATAGCTCACTGTAACCTCAAACTCCTGGGCTCAACCAATCAATCCTTCTGCCTCAGCCTCCTGGGTTACCTGGGACTACAGGCGCGTACCACGACGGCCATGATGCCCAACTAATTTTTCCATTTTTAGTAGAGAAGGGGTTTTGCTCTTGCTCAGGCTGGTCTTGAACTCCTGAGCTCAAGTGATCCTCCCACCTAGGCCTCCCAGAGTGCTGGGATTACAGGCGTGAGCCACCACACCTGGCCAAGAAGGGTCTTTTTAAAACAATGTCTAGTGGACTGGGCTGCCGAAATTTATTAGATTTATTTGACCGGACTCCTGATGACAGACGTTGAAGTTCTTTTCCACCTTCCACTCTAAGATGCTGCTGTAGGCCAGACATGGTGGCTCAGGCCTAACGTCCCGGCACTTTGGGAGGCTGAGGCAGGAGGATCACTTGAGGCCAGGAGTTCAAGGCTGCAGGGAGCTGTGATCCGGCCACTGCACTCCAGCCTGGGCAGCGGAGCAGAGTGAGACCCTGTCTCTGAAAACAAAACAAAACCATAAAAAGAAAGAAAGAAAGAAAGGGAGGGAAGGAAAGAAAGGAACAAAGGAACAAAGGAAAAAAGAAAAAGAAAGCAAGAAACTGCTGCCATGAATAATGAATTTTTTGGTCCTGATCACAAACACTTGGAACTTTCTCATTTTGGGGAAACTTTCTCAGTTTCCCCAAAGCTCTTGACATTCCTGTCTGCTTAGGTGGAAGGACGTGTTTTGGGGCCATGGTGAAGTCATAGAGCTTCCCGGCAGGTGTGACCTGTGCTCCCTGGAAGGTGTGACCTGTCTGTGGCTGGTCCAGCTCACAGGGACACGCCCCCCTCTGTTTCCCTGCAGGGTGCCCGGATCAGGTGGAGCTGGCACCCCTGCCCTCCTGGCAGCCTGTTGGCCATAGCCTCACCCTGTACTGCCAGGTGGTCGGAGGGGCGCCCCGGTCCCACCTCACCGCGGTGTTGCTCCGTGGGGAGGAGGAGCTGAGCCGGCAGCCCGTGGTGGGGGAGCCCGCGGAGGTCACGGCCACAGTGCTAGTGGACAGACGCGACCATGGAGTCAATTTCTCCTGCCGCACAGAACTGGATCTGCGGCCTCTGGGGCTGGGACTATTCGAGAACACCTCAGCCCCCCATCAGCTCCGAACCTTCGGTGAGGCATTGGGGGGCCAGCAGGGCGAGGGTGGGGTGCCTATGGCTGCAGAGTCTTCTGAGAAGGCTGTGACTCCAGCTAAGGGGTGCCTGTGTCTCAGGACAGGGATGACTGAGTCTCCGGGAAGAGGATGTCTCGGGTGGGGGAATGAAAAGAAAACGCCCCAGGAAAGGGCTTCAGGACGTCCACCCCCGTCTGCTCACACCCACTATCTCTCCCTAGTCCTGCCATCGACTGGCCCGCACCTCGACACCCCCCGGGTCCTGGAGATGGGCACACAGCAGACCGTGGTCTGCTTTCTGGACGGGCTGTTCCCAGTCTCAGAGGCCCAAGTTCACCTGGCACTGGGGGACCGGAGGCTGGATCCCACGATCACGTACCATGGCGACTCCCTCTCGGCCAAGGCCCTACTCGGGGCGAAGGCGGAGGAGGATGGCTCCCACCAGCTGACGTGTGCGGTGATGCTGGGGAACCAGAGCCGGGAGACTTTCCAGAAAGTGACCATCTACAGTAAGAAGGGGCAGAGGCGGGGCTTCCTAGGGGCGGGGCAGGTGCAGGGGCGGGGCTCATTGTGTGCCCCGCCCCCAGGCTTCCCGGCGCCCAACCTGACTCTGAGCGAGCCAGAAGTTTCAGAAGGGACAGAGGTGATCGTGGAGTGCCAGGCCCAAGCTGAAGCTGTGGTGACGCTCAGTGGGGTTCCAGCGGGGCCACCAGGCCCAT
Organism: Cheirogaleus major; assembly: GCA_963574435.1. Taxonomy (NCBI): domain Eukaryota; kingdom Metazoa; phylum Chordata; class Mammalia; order Primates; family Cheirogaleidae; genus Cheirogaleus; species Cheirogaleus major. Next base: position 2,533 of record CAUYPO010011735.1, read on the forward strand.
GGGCCCAATTCTTGCTGAACGCCAGCGCTGAGGACAACGGGCGCAGCTTCTGCTGCTCTGCTGCCCTGGAGGTGGCCGGGCAGGTGCTGCAGAAGAACCGGACCCGGGAGCTCCGTGTCCTGTGTGAGTGAGGCTGCAAGACAATGACTCCTGTCCTCTGAGGCCCTGTCTCTGAAGTCCCATAAGCTTTTGCCCTTCAAGCCCTGTTCCTTAGGGAGCCCCCTCCCCATATTCCTACCTAAGTCCTTCAGTCCTAGATGGGAAGAGGTGTCCTGGTCCCTGACCTCAATCCGTCATCTTGTTGTGTCTCTTCAGACGGCCCCTGGCTGGATGAGAGGGACTGCCCGGGAAACTGGACGTGGGAAGAAGGCACCAAGCAGACCCTGAGATGCCAGGCCCGGGGGAACCCGTCCCCCCGCCTGAACTGTTCCCGGAAAAAGGATGGGGCTTTGCTGCCCATCGGGAACCTGAGTGATGTCACGCGGAATCTTTCTGGCACCTACGTCTGCCGGGCCGTCAGCAGTCGCGGGGAGCTCACCCGGGAGGTGTCGGTGACGGTGCTCTGTGAGTGTGCCGGTGTGCAAGGCTGGGTGGGGTAGGGGCAGTGAGCCTGGCTCTGTCCTCACCACCCCTGTGTCTTCCCAATAGACTCAGACCACCAGAATATAGTGATCATCGTTGTGGTGACAATCTTAGCCACCCTGGGCGCTGTGGGGTCCATGGCTTACGTCTATAACCGCCAGCGGAAGATCAAGAAATACAAGCTGCAAGAGGCTCAGAAGGCAACCACCATGAAACTGAACACACAAGCCACGCCGCCCTGAGCCTGTCCCAGGACAGGGCCTCCTCCTCGGCCCCCCACGTGGTGAACAGAGTGGTGGACAGATGCCATTGGGCTACATCCAGTGCTCCAGCATGCCAGAGGACAGGACAGCAGCCTCAGTCAGACGCAGATGGCATTTGGGGTCATAGCACCTTGAGCCCTCATACCTGACCTGTAACCAAAGGACAGAGCCAAGGTGAGGGGGCAAGACTCAAGGCACAATTGTGAGAATATGAAAGTCTAACCCGGCCACAGTGGGAGTGATAAGAGACACATACCCCCAATGTGGGGACACATAGCCAGGAAATACTGAAACTCACTGCCTGCTCTGGGCATCGAGGCCCCACAGCCCCAAGGAAGAAGTTGCCCTGCACAGACACTTGCAGCATTGAAACACAAATGACCATACTTCCTCTGACAGATGCCAGCTCCGGCACTGCTGTCTACTAACTGTCCTCAACTGTCGATAATGACATATTTATTCATTTGTGATTTTACCAGCTATTTATTGAGTGCCTTTTGTGTAGGCTAAGATGGTGAACAAGATGAATATAGGTTCCTGCCTTCATGGAGCTCCCAGTCTAATCTCGTTCAGGGTCACCAGGGACAGTTGTACAGGCTGTGCACTGCACAAAAAGATCAATTTCACACTTCATTGGCCAAGCCGCTTTCCCCCAGAAGGGTGATTTTTCTATCTGGCACAAAGATACTACATGGCCTAGCAATGGTCACAGCTCAGGGACCACCCAATGAGTCCTTACCCCGACACCCCCAGCACTGACACTGACGGTTGTTAGTCACCTCCCCACCCACATGTGTCTTTGCCAGTGTTCACAGTGGCCATGCCCAGCCATGGGTGATCTGAGTCTGCCGGGAAGACACATGGGTGCCTTGGCAGCTGAATCATGGACTGCCATGAAACTGTGCCCAACCATGTGTCTCCTTGTCCAGCCTGTTTTGTTCTCAATGGAACCAGAACGCTTTCAGAACACTCTGCAGCTCCAAACTTCTGGAGCGACCAGGGCCCTGCAAGCAGTGGGGGGAGGGGCTGAGGCCTTGGAGGACACCCCCACCCCCACCTCTGGAAGTCTCCCCTCTGTGCTAATAAAGCTTTGTCATCCCCCCAGACCTGTGTGAATTGAGGGGAGGTGTCTCATCCAGCTGGAGCCCTTTCTAAACAGCTATGCAGTAACCCTGTCCTCCCACTTCCTCCCTCAAGAAAAGGATGTGGGTTCAAGGCCAAACGCTGAGGCTCTGGTCCAAATCTAGGGCTTTTTATGACCTTTTGAGATTCTAGTGAAAACTGAAGTCTCATCTCCAGAAAAGGGCCATGCTCTTTGGCTTACAACGGGGTCTGGAACCCCACTGTGGAGCCAAGGGGAGGGAGTAATTTTTGTAAGGCTCCTGGGCCCTCCGGGGCCTCCCTTCTCTCTCCGGGCGGGGTGGAGGAGGCGACGCTCAGGGCCTTCTTATCTCCGGAGCCAGCTCCGGCTCTCTGGCTCTCTGGCGTGGGGCCCCTCAGTCCGGGCTCTTTGCCATGGGGTCTGTGCTCCCCCTGTCGCTGCTGCTTTTGTTAGCGGCCGCGTACTGGGGAAGTGGGACCATACTGGGGCGCCGGGCTAGGCGAGCACAAGGTCCCAGGGGAAGCCCTCCCGCACCGTCCGGGACCTCAGCGTCATTCTGGGTGCGCATAAGCCCGCAGTCGGTGGCCGTGCGGCCGGGGGTCTCAGTGTGGCTCAACTGCAGCAACAGCTGCCCCCTGCCGCCGAATTCCAGCCTCCACACCCAGCTGCGGCGGGGCCAGACGTTCAGTGGCCCGGGTTGGGTATCTTACCAGCTGCTCGACGTGAGGGCCTGGAGCTCCGACGTGCGCTGCTTCGTCACCTGCGCAGGAGAAACGCGCGAGGCCACCGCCAGGATCACCACCTACAGTGAGGGACAGGGCTCAGGCCCGGCTGGGGGGAGGGGGGAGGGGCCCGGAGGAGCAGGGCGTAGTTGACAGTCGGTCTAGGGGGCGCCCAAGGACCTTACTCTGGGGCTCCCTCTTGCCTTAGAAGCACCGCACAGCGTCATACTGGAGCCTCCGGTCTTAGAGGGTGGCATGTACACTCTGCGCTGTCACGTAACGCGCGTGTTCCCCGTGGGCTTCTTGGTGGTGACCCTGAGGCGCGGCGGCCGGGTCATCTATTCTGAAAGCCTGGAGCGCTTCACTGGCCTGGATCCGGCCAATGTGACGCTAACCCACGCGTTTCACGCCGGACTCCGCGACTTCGGGCAGCCCGTGACCTGCCTCGCGTGCCTCAATCTCGACGGCCTGGTGGTCGGCAGCAGCTCAGAACCCATTACGCTGACGCTCGGTGAGGCCCCCTTGTAATCCTCCAGACTTGGGGACCTGGTGGGGGGGGCGGGGAGACAGGGTTATGACCCCAGGAGGGCGCACAGACGGACCAAGCGTGAGCCCCATGTGAGTCATCAGACCTCCACGTGCTCCGTCCCTAATTGTCACCTCCTGCTCCCAGCTTGGAGCCCCGCGTCCAAAGCCTTGGCCTTCACTTCCATCGCAGTCCTTGTGGTCATCCTTGTTGCTGTGGGGGCTGCCTACCTGCGCAGGTGCCTAGCGATGCGGTCTCGGGCGTAGAGGGGGAGTTCTATGCCGGCTGAGCAAGGGAAAAGAAGAATCTGGAACAATGTGGGGAACCCTCGGAATCAATAAAGCCTTCCTCAGCCACCCTTTGTCTTGAGGCCTCAGGGTCCCCATTACTGCATCTCCTGGGGAGAAGTGTCTCCATTTTAGGCCCCGCTGAAGTCACTTTCTCTAAGTTCCTGGTCTCCCTGATGGCACCTGAGGTTTTCTCACTCAGGTCCCATGTGAGGTCCGGGATCCCCAGTCCCGCACTCCCAGATGGTGTAGGAACAACCTCTCCTGCTGGCATTATTCAAGTGGTGCAGACTGGCTAAGCAAGGACCCGGGAGGGTCACGGTCGGGGATGGGGGAGGGGGCGGGTTCATGATATGGCTTTTCCTGATTGGCTCTGCCCCTACCACGCAGCAACTCTGATTGTATGCTAAGTTTCCCGTCCTAACCCCACCTCCAGGTTAAACCTGGTGCTTCCCTGGAGATCAAGCCTACCGTGCGGGTACAGAGCTCACCATTAACACCGGGGGTCAGACCACACATGTGGGTCACATGGACATATAGAGGGACATGGATTCTCAGAAGAGGTGTCCATATAGTGACAGCGAGAAGGGGTAATCAGATGGTCCACACGGAATGCCACAGACTTGTGTCCTGGCAATGTCCTTGTAGTTACCAGACCAGGTGGGCACATGCGGCGGGTGTCAAAGCCTGGGGGCCGGGATGCGAGGTTAAAAGCGTCACAGGCGACCTTTCAGTCTCGCATGGAGGCACAATCCAGGCCCATACTGGGTGCCTAGCAGAGCCGGCGCGATCCAGGGCCCCGCCCGCGGGCGCGGAAGACGGATTCGCGCTCACACACGCCGAAAAGACACGTGCCCGCTGCACGCTGGGAAAATACAGACCCGGAGCTGAGCCGATTCTGATTTGGACGCCCGCGAACGCTGCGCGCACGCACTCGTGTCCCCAACTCGCTGGCACTTTCGTCCCGCCCCTCCGTCGCGTGCTGGGGCCGAGCGGGAGGGGGATTCGGGGTGTGGCTCCGCGGGGTCAAAAGGAGAAGCATCTCAGCGGGGGCATCCTCTCGCTCTCTGCCAGAACTGTCCTTTCTCCGTCCTGTGCTTCCCGAACCTCTCCAAGCCCCCAAATCAATCCCTGCCCTAAGGGGCGCTGGTAGGAGGAGCTAACGATGGGGGCGGAGCTCGGAGTCCAGCTCATTATCATAGCATCCAAACCAGGGCTGGGGAGGGGGTTTGAGAAGGGCCACCCAGCATCCCCCGACCTCCGAGTCGCCGCTGAGGATGACGCGGGAGAGCGTGGTCGCCCCCAGAAGGCTCCGGGCGATCAGGCCGGCCGCCGCGTAGACCCTGGGGGTCGCTCGCTCCTGCCAGCCTGCCTTCGCCAAGGCCAGGAGCTTAGCGCACGCTCGCCTGCCGCCCCCCCGCCTCCTCTGCCGCCGCCCCCTCCTTGGAAACCAAGTTACCAACGTTAAACCAATCCCCGAGCGCAACTCTGCCTCCCCCACACCCCACCCGCCGCGCCGCGCCGCGCCGTCCTCTAGCCCAGCTCCTCGCTCGCGATCCCCTCGCCTCCTGCGCTTCCCCCGCGGCGGCGATGCCAGGGCCTTCGCCAGGGCTGCGCCGGGCGCTACTCGGCCTCTGGGCTGCCCTGGGCCTGGGGCTCCTCGGCGTCTCAGGTAAGAGCCCGCCCCGGCTCGGGATGGACAGGGCGGGGGCGGAGTTGCCGGACCCGGGAAGTGGCCAGGTGCCCTCCCCGCTCCGCCCTCGCCTCGCTCCCACGCTTCTGTCCCTATCTCGAGCCGGGTCCCCTTCCCTCTCCCCCGCGACCCCAACACACACCGAGACCCAGCTTCCTGACTCCTCGCTCGCCCCTACCCCCTCGGAGACCCTGGGCGCTCTTCCCTGCCCAACCCTGCGCCCTGGAGACCCCGTGGCTCTCGTGTCCCCTCCCCTGGTACCTCCTCCCGCTCTGCTGTGCACCATGGTCCACGGACTGGCATCTTCTCCACTCGCGGTCCGCGAAGACTCCATCTCTCCAACTACCGTGACTCAGAGGCGCTGTTCCCGCTCCACCGGGAGCCCTGGCAACCGGCAACCTCTGCTGTTCCCACGGTTCCTTCCTCCAGCCCAGCCCCTCGACCTCTTTCCGTGTTCCCCACCCAGGTTTAGGGTCCTTCCTTATCCTTCACCCAGTTTCATATCTCCTTTGCCGTCGCCCACCCTCAGTGTCCTCCTCTCCCGGCAATGTGCCAGAACCCTAGAACCCATTGGTTCCCCCTCCCCCACCCGGGGTCCCCTTCTCCTGGCTTTGCTGTGTGCATCGAAGACCCCATCTTTCCTCTCGTCTCCCCCTTCCCTCGTGCTTTCCCACCGCTTCATCGGCGCCTTGGAGACCAGGGCTCTCTGCTGCCACGTCCCAGAGACACCCTCGAGGTTTAGACTCTGGGAGCGCGCGCCTCCAAACCCGAGGCCTGGGGAGGACGCGGGACTCCTGGGTTCTTTCCTGGCTGCGGCCTCTGCTCGTTCCCCGGGAACCCTTGACTCGGCGTAGGGGCGCTAAGATCTCAGGGAGTTGGCTCCGCAGGCTGAGCCCTCATTTCCCTGGGCAGCGGTCGCGCAGGAGCCCTTCTGGGCGGACCTGCAGCCCCGCGTGGCGCTTGTGGAGCGCGGGGGCTCGCTGTGGCTGAATTGCAGCACTAACTGCCCTCGGCCGGAACGCGGTGGCCTGGAGACCTCGCTGCGCCGAAACGGGACCCAGAGGGGTTTGCGCTGGTTGGCGCGGCAGCTGGTGGACATCCGCGAGCCGGAGACCCAGCCCGTCTGCTTCTTCCGCTGCGCCCGGCGCACACTACAGGCGCGTGGGCTCATTCGCACTTTCCGTGAGTTCTGGGTGGCTGAGCGCGTACTCCACTACCTTCCCTCCCTTCCAGGCCCCGCCCCTGGGGTCCCGGGGTCCTCCCCTTCAGGCCCCACCCTCTGGATCTCTAAGCCGTCTGGTCTTGGACCAGGCTTCCCTGAGTTCCACGCCAAGTCCCCCTAAGCCTCGGAGTCCCAAGAGCCGCGGTTCCTCCCTTGCAGAGCGGCCGGATCGCGTAGAGCTGGTGCCACTGCCTCCGTGGCAGCCCGTGGGCGAGAACTTCACCCTGAGCTGTAGGGTCCCCGGCGCCGGGCCCCGTGGGAGCCTCACACTGACCTTGCTGCGGGGCACCCAAGAGCTGATCCGCCGCAGCTTCGCCGGCGAGCCACCCCGAGCGCGGGGCGCGGTGCTCACAGCCACTGTACTGGCTCGGAGGGAGGACCATGGGGCCAATTTCTCGTGCCGCGCGGAGCTGGATCTGCGGCCACACGGCCTGGGACTGTTTGAAAACAGCTCGGCCCCCAGAGAGCTCCGAACCTTTTGTGAGTAGGTGTGGGGTGGACATGGAGACCAAGTGGAGTCGGGAGGGTTTTTTAAGAAGTTTCGAGACAGATACATCTGAATGCTAATCCTTCAACACTCACCAACTGTTTCCCTCTCTGTGCCTTGAGGGTGATTATACCACAAAATAGTGCATATAAAGTGCTTAGTACGTACTGAGTGCTCAGTACATAACTTCGCTCAAGCTCGGTGCTTCGACCCCCTAGCCCTGTCCCCGGAGCCCCCGCGTCTGGCTGCTCCCCGGCTCTTGGAAGTAGGTTCTGAAAAGCCCGTGACCTGCGCCCTGGACGGACTGTTTCCGGCCTCAGAGGCCAGGGTATACCTCGCGCTGGGGGACCAGAGGCTGAGTCCCGATGTCACCCTGGAGGGAGACGAACTCATGGCCACTGCCACAGCCACAGCTAGCGCCGAGCAGGAGGGTGCCAAGCAGCTGGTCTGCAGTGTGACCCTGGGGGGCAAAAGCCGCGAGACCCGGGAGAACCTGACCATTTACAGTAAGAAGGAGGGGGGAGGGGGCTGGGGGTGGAGACAACTGTGGCTCGGGGGTGGGGCCAGAGGAACGCGAAGGCGGGGCGAAGAGTGGGCGGGGACTCAGTTCCGGAGCAGGCGTGGCCCGAGAATCCCCCAAAGGGGCGGGGCAGACGGAGCGCAGAGACTGAACAACTGGAGAGGCGGAGCCTGAGAGGCGGGGCGTGATGCTCTCGGTTTGGGCAAATAAGGGTCGGGCCTTGACGGCCGGAGGGGCGTGGTCAGCGGACCCCAGCCAGTGCTCCGCCTCCAGGCTTCCCCGAGCCCTTGCTGACCCTGAGCGATCCCAGCGTCCTGGAGGGGAAGATGGTGACAGTAACCTGCGCAGCCGGAGCCCAAGCCCTGGTCACACTGGAGGGAATTCCAGCCGCGGTCCCGGGGCAGCCTGCCCAGCTACAGCTAAATGCCACCGACGACGACGACAGGCGCGGATTCTTCTGCACCGCCACTCTCGAGGTGGACGGCGAGACCCTGAGCAAGAACAGGAGCGCTGAGCTTCGCGTCCTATGTGAGTTGGTGTTCACCCCTCGCCCCGCTCCTCGTGACCTCCAAGGGACAGGGACCTGCATGGTCCCTGGCCGTGTCGTTGAGGCAGGGCCATTCCTCACTGTCCACGTCTAGCCTTTCTGTATCCCACGCCCATGCCCGCAGACGCCCCTCGGCTGGATGATTCGGACTGTCCCAGGAGCTGGACGTGGCCTGAGGGCCCAGAACAGACGCTGCGCTGCGAGGCCCGCGGAAACCCAGCGCCCTCGGTGCACTGCGTGCGGCGAGACGGCGGGGCCGTGCTGGCGTTGGGGCTGCTGGGTCCTGTCACTCGCGCGCTTGCCGGCCTTTACCGTTGCACAGCGGCCAATGTCCAGGGCCAGGCGGTCAAGGATGTGATGCTGACGGTGGAATGTGAGTGGGGGTGTGCAGGGATCACCTTTGTCTAGTTGAGGGTCTGGGGGTGGCTGGCCTAGGGTATGAGACATGCCTTTGGGCGGGATTTTGGGAAAGGGAAGGGGTGGTTACTGGGATTGGGAAATGATCTTGGCGAAGGATGGAGGGGAAGGGATTGGTGTGTCCATAGGCTGGGGCGTGGCGCTTGGGCAGAGTCTTAGAAAGGTGGGCGCTCCAGGCAGTCTAACAATTTTTAGGCTGAAAACTGGGGAAGGGCTTTCGGGGCTCATGGATCCCCAAAACAGATGCATGACTAGAGTAGCGTGACACCCCCTGGGATCCACGTGCCTGTGTAGATCAAAGCCTTCCCAACCCTTCGTAGCAGTCCTGGGACATGAAAGTGGGTCTAGGGACATTAGACTTGCCCCCAAGCCCCAAAGCTAACAGCACACATTGCCCTCTCCAGACGCACCAGCACTGGACAGCGTGGGCTGCCCCGAGCGCATTACTTGGCTAGAGGGAACAGAGGCCTCGCTGATGTGTGTGGCGCACGGGGTCCCACCGCCCAACGTGAGCTGTGTGCGCTCTGGGGAGGCCGGGACCGTCATGGAGGGGCTGCTGCGTGTGGCCCGGGAACACGCGGGCACTTACCGCTGTGAAGCCACCAATGCTCGAGGCTCTGCTGCCAAAAATGTGGTTGTTACGGTGGAATGTGAGTAGTGGCAGCGTCTGTCGGGACAACCCTGGCTGGACTTCCTGTCCCTTGTGTGAACTGCTCCAATCCTGCTCCCCAGATGGCCCCAGCTTTGAGGAGCCGAGCTGCCCCAGCAATTGGACGTGGGTGGAAGGATCTGGTCGACTGTTTTCCTGTGAGGTCGACGGCAAGCCAGAGCCTAGCGTGGAGTGCGTCGGCTCTGGGGGCGCCATTGATGGGGTGTTGCTGCCGCTGGCACCCTCAGACCCTAGTCCCAGAGCCCCTGGCACCCCTGGTGATCTGGTACCCGGTATCTACGTTTGCAATGCCACCAACCAGCACGGCTCCACGGTCAAAACAGTCGTCGTGAGCGTGGAGTGTGAGCGGGGCCCGGGTGGGGGGGAGGTAGGGGTGCCCACGGTCCAAGCCCCTCCCTGAGACCCTCCATGTCTGCTTTGCAGCACCACCGCAGATGGATGAGTCCACCTGCCCAAGTCACCAGACCTGGCTGGAGGGGGCTGAGGCTGCCGCGCTGGCCTGCGCCGCCCGGGGTCTCCCCTCCCCAGGAGTGCGCTGCTCCCGGGAGGGCGTGCCCTGGCCCGAGCGGCAGCGCGTGTCCAGAGAAGACGCCGGCACCTATAGCTGTGTGGCCACCAATGCGCACGGCACAGACTCCCGGATGGTCACCGTGGGCGTGGAATGTGAGTAAAGGCAGCATCGGATGGAAGAAGGGACACAGTCTCTGGAAAAGTGACTTGCAGGGGTGGCAGAGCCCATGAGAGTTCAGGGCGTCTGTCCCAGTCCCATTCTAGGGGACAGGGAATCCCGACCTAAACCTGTGGAAAATGAAAAGTTTAGGGAACAGGACCCGCGCCCCTCTCAAGTCCTGGATCAGAAGGACGCTGGCCCGGGACTCCACCTCCTCCCATTCAGTGAAGGGCGCAGAATTTTAGTCCCGACAACATCCCGTAGTGGGGGCAGGGGGCTCGCCTGCCCATCAGAGGAGGGGTGGTCACAGACCTCTGTGGTGGGCTGGAGGAGGGCACCTGGTCAGCGCCGGGCCGGGGACACAGCTGAGTCACCTGTGGGGGGCCGAGGTCTTCGCCATCCAGCTGACCTCCACGTGAGCCTGGTCCCCTCTCCCCGCGGGCCGGGGGATGCCCCCCGGGGGAAGCCCCACTTCACCCCCTGTCCCCCTGCAGACCGGCCGGTGGTGGCAGAGCTGGCCGCCTCGCCTCCTGGGGGCGTGCGGCCTGGCGGGAACTTCACCTTGACCTGCCGCGCGGAGGCGTGGCCTCCAGCCCAGATCAGCTGGCGCGCGCCCCCGGGGGCCCTCAACATCGGCCTGTCAAGCAACAACAGCACGCTGAGCGTGGCGGGTGCCATGGGAAGCCACGGCGGCGAGTACGAGTGCGCAGCCACCAACGCGCACGGGCGCCACGCGCGGCGCATCACGGTGCGCGTCGCCGGTAAGTGGCAGCTGGGGGCGGGGTGAAGGATCTGCAGGGGGGCGTGACCTGGGCTTGGGGCGCCTGGGCTTCGGGCCCCTGACCTCCTCCCTGCCTCCCTGTCAGTCCCCACAGGTGAGGCCAGAGTGGACCAGAGTAGAAATCAAGGGCACCTGACCGGGTGGGGCTGTTGATGGCAGGTTGGGGGTGGGAGGTGGAATTCCAGGGGAGGGACATTTCAGGGTTGTCACTGCTGTGGAGAAGGACTTAATAACTTGGGGTGGATTGTGCGTGGTGGAGACTTGACCCAAGTTACTCTCCACTGTCGCTGGGGGGGGAGGGGGCAGGAGGGCCACCAAGAGCAGAAGACAGTGGGGCGACTATGTCTCCCCCCATTTCCTGTAGCTTCTAGGGCTGGGGTCTATCTGGGGTGGAGAGTCTCTGACCTGATCCTGCCAACTCTCATCCTTTTGAGGGTAGGGAGAATTGACTTGTCACCAGGGGGCTGGCTGGTAACGGCCTTATATCCCCTTAGGGCTGATGTGCAGTGTAAATTAGGTCTGGGGTCGCACTGGCGCTGGGAGTGGCCTTATTGAATGGGGTCTCTCCTTTTTCCCAAGGCCAGATTGTGAGTTCCTTGGGGCATAAGGACTGACCTCGTGCCTGTGGGGAGGGGACAGCCGTGGCAGGGATTGGGGGAGCCGCCCAAGCTTGGCTACCCTTTGTGAGGGTCTCCACCCCTCAGGTCCGTGGCTGTGGGTCGCCCTGGGCAGCGCGGCGGGGGGCGCGGCGCTGCTGGCCGCGGGGGCCGGCCTGGCCTTCTACGTGCAGTCCACCGCCTGCAAAAAGGGCGAGTACAACGTGCAGGAGGCCGAGAGCTCGGGCGAGGCCGTGTGTCTCAACGGCGCGGGCGGCGGCACCGGCGGGAACGCAGGCGCGGAAGGTGGACCGGAGGCCGGGGACACAGCTGAGTCACCTGCAGGGGGCGAGGTCTTCGCCATCCAGCTGACCTCCACGTGAGCCCGGTCCCCTCTCCCCGCGGGCCGGGGGATGCCCCCCAGATGCGGACAGGGGGGCTTCTTTATTGGTCTATGTATGTATTTATTTATTCATTTATTTATTTATTCAACTCCAGGGACGTCACCCCCATTTTCTACCCATCCCCCCCAATAAAGTTTTTATAAAGGACTCGGGTCTCTGCTTCTGTTTCTGCCTAGTGAAACAAGCCCAGGGTTCAAATCCCAACTTTGCCATGCATGCAAAAAACTTTCTTTAAAATTTGCGAGCCTGCTGTGCCTCAGACACAATCCAAGGCATCTTTTCGAGGTGTGACCTGGAGCTTGTCCTCCATCCCTGCCCTGTTTCCTGCTCTTATGAGCCCTTGGGCAGGGGTGGGGACCTTACTCCTTCCTTCTCCTCCCAGCAGCTTATCTCTTCCGCCCAGCACTGCCCTCTGATCCCAGTCACTCTAGGAGGTGGGAGCTAGGTGCTTCCCCGGGCCTGGTTACTTACCGGCAGGGCCAAAGGCAAGGCCACCTTGCCAGGATGGGCGGCCCCCTTCCGCCTCGCCCCTGCACTGAGACCTCACCAGCTATGAGTGTCAGCCCTCAGGATGTCTCTCCTGCTAAAGGGTGCACCCCTGCCCTGCCCCTCCATGCCTCCTCCATCCTGTGTCCACCCACAGTGCCTCAGTTTACCCTCAAGTGCCTTTTCACTAGGTGCATCATGATTCAGAACAGACACACATGATTGCAGTTGCAACCCCCACTGCGCATCACCCATGCGCTCACCCCCAACAGCATAAGGCGGAACAGCTGGGCCTCCTCCCCGCAGCCTCAGAAGCAGGAACACAGGGCCCTGGAAAAGGAAGCCACCCTGGGCCGCTGACCACCATTGGCTGCCCTGTGCAAACACTGCATGAGCAAGGATGAGATGAGGAGGAAACAGCATCTGACGGCAAAGCAGTGCCGGGGGCCATGTGCCAGGTACAAGAGGCACGGCGAGGAGCAACCCCTGTCACCCCCTTCGTCATCTCTCTCCACTCCCACTGGTCTCTTCGGGGTTTCTGGAAGCCCACAGAATCCTGCTTGCTATGGGGCTTTGCTCTTGCTCTTCCTTCTGCCTGGGTGTCTTCACCTCCAATAGTCCCAGAGCCGGTTCCTAACCCTCAGGTCTGTGCAAATGTCACCCCCTTGGGGAAGCCTTCCCTGAGCCCCATGGCTAAGGGGCTAAGGTAGCCCCCCCAACTTTGTATTTTTTTGAGACAGGGTCTCCCTCTGTCACCCAGGCTGGAGTGCAGTGGCACAATCATAGCTCACTGCAGCCTCGAACTCCTGGACTCAAGCAATCCTCCTGCCTCCGCCTCCCGAGTAGCTGGGGCTACAGGTGTGTAGACTAGAGCCACCACACCTGGCTAATTTTTCTATTTTTCTGTACAGATGGGGTTTCTGTCTTGCTCAGGCTGGGGATTATAACTTAAGATCCTATTAGACACTTAATTGAATATTTTACTGTCTCCCTAGAACATCGGCCACACTGAAGCAGGGATTTTTGTTCTAGGCCCTGCTGAGTGTCCCCATTGGGGCCTGACACACTTTGTTGCTCAACAAATGTTGAATTAATAGGTAAAAGCAGCCTCGAGTTTGCAGACACACAGTTTGAGACCTTCATGTGTTCAAGGTATATCACCAAGAATTTCTCTATGCTGGGCACTGGGGAGCTCTTTCATGCACACAGATGTGGTGACTGAGGCCTGAGAAGTCACTGTCTAGTGGGGCAGATGTGCCAGACAGAGAATTGAAAAATCTAGTAGCTTCTGAGCTGGGCATGGTGGTGCATGCCTGTAGCCCCAGCTACTCAGGAGGCTGAGGCAGGAGGATTGCTGGAGCTCAGGAGTTTGAAATCAGCCTGGGCAACATAGTGAGACCCTATCTCTTAAAAAAAAGAAAGAAAGAAAGAAAGAAAGAAAGAACCTACTAGAATTTTCTTTTCCTAAGAGGGTGAAGACCAACAAAGAGTTGGACAAGAGGCTGACATGGGAGAGGGTGTCTATTTTAGACTGGGTAGTTAAAGAAGGCTTCTTTGAAGTTCATGGGACTGCACCTCTCCAAGAGACAAGAATGTGGCAGCCCCAGGGAGATATGGAGTGAGGGAGGGTGTTCCAGGGGAGAATGGGTGAGACCAAATGATTCAGGGATTTGACCACTGGAAGATCTAGCCTCCAGCCCTGTTCCTACAGAGCCACCCAGGAGGGCCAAGGAGAGTCTCACCGGCCTTGTGCTCATAGCAAGGACAATCCCGCCCTTGTTTCATCCCAGCCATTCTGGACTCTCCCTCAAAGTGAGCGCTGGGGATCTGTGTGTCAGTCCCACTTGCCCAGGGCCAGCCTCTCATATGTAGCTTTTGCCTTCAGGCTTCGGGGAGAGGGGACATCCTTTGGCTGGATTAGGGAGATCTGGAAAGCAGGCAGGGGACACAGCAGGGCTGGCATGTGTAAGGACTCAGACAAAGTGACAGTCTGCAGGCTAGGGTATAGCTGACCAATGAAGGGCCCCCTTGGGTGTGTACCTCTGTGATCCGTGTGTGTCATCTATATGTGTTTTGTGTGTCAGTTGACACGCGTCTGTCAATGCTTGTATGTGTCAACGCTTGTACCTCTCTGTCTTGTGCATGGTTTGTGTTTGTCTCCATGTGTGTCTGCGGATGGGTGTGTCTATTAGCATGCATGTCTGTCGGCACACACGTGTCTGTCTTGTGTGTCTTTCTATGTGTGCTGTCTGTCTCTGTGCATGGTGGCTATTTACCCGAATGGCACATTGTGGTGAATGTGGCTAATTCTGTGTGTCAGACTATTGCCTGTACACATGACTGTGTCCCTGCGTGTGTCCGTGCACGCCCCTCGCAGCAATTTCTCAGGCTGGCAGACGGCACAGGAGGGGGGACCCCCAAATCACACTGCTCTTTGTCTCTGAGTAGCTGTTTTATTGTTCTTGCTAGTAACAATAAACCCATCACAACCAACCGCGTTTCCTGAGCCCAGCCTGACCGGAGAAGGGACTCAGCAGGGGCACAGGTGACCCCCTGAGACAGGCTCTGGGGCCTGGGGCCTGGGTCTTTGCCCTAGGGTCCCTGAATGGGGACACAGGGCAGGCTGGCTCTTAATCCACTCCTCCTAGGAGAGCTTCTGTCCATTCTCTCCCTCGGGAAACTGAGGCAGAACTGGCTCACTGCTTTTTTTTTTTTTTTGGTCCAGATGAGGAATCAGTGAAGGCTCAGGGCTTAATCTGCCTGAGCTGGGCTTTGGTGGGGGTCCAGGGCCACCCCGCATCTGCCGCACAACCTCCCGGGCTGGACGCTCTTCCTGGGCACCAGCCAACAGCCAGAACAGTGGATGCCGTACTTCTTGTATCTGGGGTGGGGGTACAAGAAACCACCCTTCAGGATGCAGTGGGGGCCCAGAAACCACTGCTAGGAAACCACTTTCCCCAAGAGCTGCATGTTGATGGACTGCTTTGGGGACCCCCCCTCCCGATTCCCTCCTGCATTCTGAGCACCTGATACCGCAGGCGTTGCAGAGAGGGGTCCCATCTTCGGCATCTCTCCAGAGTGGAGTCGTCTGGGTCTGGCAGGAGGCACAGCACCGGAGCCCTGAAGGGTCGGGTGGCAAAGGGCAGGGGTCAGAGGCCAAGCATGTGAGCCAGGAGGGCTGATATCTTGTGGGGGTCTGTGTGAAGGCCCCACCTGGCTCCAGGCCAGCCCTGGGGTGTCGCCAGATCTAAGAGAGTGGAAGCCAGGAAGGGAGACAGATGGCACTTCTCGGCAGAGGAGGAAGCTGGGGGTGGGGGTGATTCAGCCCGAGTGGAAGGGGACACTGCGACTGCCCCTGGAAGGGTCTAAATGGGGAAGCAGGATGGGGAAGCGGGACAGGGAGGAAGACAGGGAAGATAAGAAATTGCCTCCCCCCAAATATTTATAGCTATTAAGTCTTCAGGACTCACCCAGGGCCTCGCTGCCTGCAGGGTGGGCCTCCGGACCCCTGGCGGGGCCTGCAGGGGACCCCTGAGAGCGGCTGTTACAGGCCAAGCTGGGGGGTAGACAAGGCATTAGCATTAGGGGGTCTGTATCTTGTCCCCAACAGCCCCCTCAAAGTGCAGATTTACTGTCAAGACATCAGGCACCTCTGGAGGAAGAATCTGATGCTGAAAGGCCTGACTTGCCCCTCAATAATAATAATAATTGATATTATTTTAAGAAGTAGTAAGCCTGGGGCCAGCCTGCCAGGTTCAAATCCCAGTTCTCAGCCAGCACGGTGGCTCATGCGGGTAATCCCAGCACTTTGGGAGGCTGAGCAGGGGAGGATCACTTCAGGCCAGGAGTTTGAGACCAGCCTGGGCAATATAGTGGGACCCCATCTCTATGGAAAAAAAAAAAATCCAAAACTAAAAATCAAATCCCAGTTCACCCACATTCTTGCTGTGTAACCATGGGCAAGTTATTTCCCTCTCTCTGCCTTAATTTCCTCACCTGTAAAATGGGCTTCCCAAGGCTTCAGTGAGCCCACACATATCAAATGCTGCCTGTTACCTCTTATTGCTGTTGTTCTCGTAACTATTACCATTATTGGGGAAAATAACAGCAGCCCTTGGTAGGGTCTGGCCTGACACATAAGGAGGAGACCAGGTCTCACACTGGAAGGTGACACCTCAGCGGTGGCAGGGCTGGATCTTGCATGAGCCTGAGGTCTAGATCCATCAGAGACTGGGCCTTGTGTAATGTGGGGCTGGTGTGGGAGCCCATGAGCTGACGCCTGAGAGCACCTGTCCCCAGGCCTCTGCCCGCCACCCTGGGTGTTCTCCTTGTTACTGGTATAAAGGGCGCCCTGGCCCTAGCCGGCCCCTACCTGTATGTGGGGACGATTTGCAGGCTGGCATCTGGCTTTATCTGAAACTTCAGAGTCACCCCCTGGAACCTGGGGTCCACTTCCTCGGCACCCTGGTGGGGGTTCGGCTGCTTCCGGGGCCTCCTTTGGGGTGGGGCCGGGGGAGTCCCTGTGCGGTCCAGGCTGTGGCACTTCTTGCTGATCTGGGTCTGCATAGTCTTGGAATCCCTGTCCAGAGGTAGGGGGCCCGGAGTCCCCAGAGACATTGGCTCCCGGCAGGGTCCCAGGGCCTGGGTGTTGTGGGCAGGGGGCTGGGTCAGCTCCTCTGCTGTCACTTGGAGGAAGTGTAGGGTGGAGACCGAGTCCTGGCAGAGGGACCTGGGGACAAGGGGCAGTGGGGTCACCCAGTTCTCTGAGTGACTCCTGGGCCCAGCAGGTGTGGGGGTTCCAACCTGTGTCTGCTCCTTGCTAGCTGTGTGGCCTCGGGGAGGCTACATGCCCTTCTAGGCCAAGAATTACTCCTAAGGCTGGGTTGAAGGTTTAAAAGTTGCAAAGTAATTGCAAACACCACGTGCCTACTGTGTGTGCACCCAGCACCATTCTCAACCCTCCACATCAGTTAACCACGTCATCCACCCAGTAGCTGACCCAGGAAAGGACCCCCCTAGGGGACCATGTCAAGATCTGAAGGCTCTGGTTTGTTATGATGATCACAATGATTTTTATCATTATTATTGGTTTCCCCTCCATAACCCCTGGATGAACCCTTGGTGGTGCCTACATGGGCCTCAGAGGCATGGAATTGCCCGGCCTCTGATCCCTGGATGACCCCAAGTGTCCCTAGGGGCCAGCACCTCTTTATTTGTTAAGTACCAGTAACTAACATTGCCACCCTGGAGAACCCCAGGAACCAGAGGTCATGACCCCTTGACCACTGGGTCAGGTGCAGTCAGAGGGGTGCGAGTGGTGGGGGGAGGAGGGAGCCTGGCCTCACCCACCTCCCACTGAGGCTGCAGCATTCTGGGGTCCTCCGCTCCTGCTGGGTGGCAGATCCTGGGGGCGGCTCCAGGTCCAGACAGGGCGGCGCCAGTAGCTCTAGTGGCATCGGGCAATCCGAACAGTCTGGGGCTGGCTCAGCTTCCATCGCGCCGTAGCCCAGCCCACCCCCTCTTCCCAATTTCACCTGGCCCTAGTCCTGCCCCCGCTGGGCCCACCAATGAGCCCCACCTGCGAGGGCGCGACCTGCAGGGCGGTGCGCTTCTGGCTGGGGGTGCAATGAGCCCCACCTGGACAGGACGGGCCAGCACGATCAGACGAGGATCAGAGGATCAGCTTCGGCGCCTCCATCCCTCCAAATCCCTCCGCAGCTGCAGGGGCGGGGCCTTCCACCAGGCCTGAGCACGCTAACTGGCCGTCCCTGGCCATCTCCGCTTGTGGAGGGGAAGGGGGTCCCCAGTATATGCAGTTGTAGACCCGGGACCTGCCCCCCCCTACAAGGACACTCAACATACTGAAGGTCTGTGAGACAGTTTTATTGCAGCTCTGATTTCAGTCCGCCCCTCCTGGCACCCCAATTCTCAGGGGTTTGCGGGAGGCCGCCCCAGTAGCGGCCCTATCCCCACCAGAGCCTGGCCGAGGGGTGGGATCTCTCCCAAGCAGGGGCTGTGGCCTTCTCAGGGGCTTCTTGCTTCTCTCTCCGGCCTCTCAGTGCTCTGGGCTGGGCTGGCAACTCGAGTATTCCTTTAGTCCTCACTCTGGCACCATGGCGGTCCAGGCCTGTCCAGCTGCCCGTGTCAGTGGGGCTTGGGGACGTGGCCGTCCACGTAGAAGTTCCTGGTGATCTTGGGCAGGGTGAATTCCGCCCCTTCCAGCTCTGGTGTCAGCATGATCTGGCAGCCCAACCGGGAGTTCTCCTGCAGGAGGGGTGCCATGTCCAGCATGTCGTCTTCCCTGTGGTAAGAAGGGCAGTGGTTAGGCTGGCTCGGCTGCTGGGGAGATGGGGGCCCATGGGGAGCAGTCAGAGGGGCAGCTCCCATTCCGGCAGCTGGAGGGGGGATGAGGAGGGGAGGGGGGCCCTCCCCTGTTGCCCAGGGGCATCTCTGGACTGCTGGAACACAGAGGCTCGGTGGCCAAGCCTGCAGCTGGGAGGGGCTCACCTCTCCTCAGGAGGCGGCAGCAGGTCCAGGTGGTCCTCGCTCACGTACACATGGCAGGTGGAGCACGCTAGGGAGGCTTCGCAGGCCCCTGTGGGCAGGAAGTGAGGGGTCCGGTCAGGAGGAGAAACCTTGTTTTACCACATGCCTCACCTGTCCTTCTGGGGCCTGCACACCCACTGTGCACATCCTCCACCCTGTCATTTACCCAGCTAGCTGTTCCCAAGTCTTACTCTGTCAGAGTCTCATTGTCACCCGAGGTAGAGTGCAGTGGCATCAGTCAAGCTCACAGCAACCTCAAACTCCTGGGCTCAACTGATCCTCCTGCCTCCCAAGTAGCTGGGACTACAGGCATGTGCCACATGCCCGGCTAATTTTTTCTGTTTTTAGTAGAGATAGGGTCTTGCTCTTGCTCAGGCTGGTCTCAAATTCCTGACCTCAACCTATCCTCCCGCCTAGGCCTCCCAGAGTACTGGGATTACAGGCATGAGCCACCGTGCCCAGCCTAAACAGTTTAATCTTCACAGCAATTCAATGAGATAGGAACTAAATTATCCCATTTTATAGATGAGGAAACTAGGGCCCAGAGAGGCTAAGTACCTTGCTCAGGGTTACACAGCTGGTAGGAGGCAAAATGTGATCACAGGCCACCTGCTTCTAAAACTCATGTTCCAATCTCTGTCCCAGATGCTGGCCAATGGATTCCATGACAGAACTTGAGGAAAGGCTGCCACGATCCCTCAACATCTCTGCCCCCTTTAATGATTAAATCAGCTTCCCTATTATAGTCACCCCCAAAAAGATGAACCCTGTACATTTTCCTTCTGACCACCCTTCCCAGTTGCTCATGACGTTTAGTCATGGGATTACTGTCCCTATTAGGCTGAAATTGGTACGAGATGATAGAGGCCTTATCTGTTTTGTACACTGTTGCCTGACACACAGTAGGTATTCAATGTTCATAGAAGAGCAGCACAGATTAGTGGCTAAAACAGGCTGGGCTGAAATCTAGTTTTGTCACTTACTCGTATCCTAGAGATCACTTTCCTCACCTATAAAAGGAAATAACAGTCTCCCCTCCTGTATAAAGTTGTCATGAAGATTCAGTTAATATGTATCAACAAGCCTACAGTGATTTCTGCTATTATTATCTTTCCCTTAAAAAATACCAATAAGATCAGTATAAGAACCACAATAGGCAACAGATAAGTGTGAACAAGGAGAACAGAGGTCTTTGATCTCATTGGGGGACAGGTGACAAAGGAAATGAAACGTTGAGAAGTGCTATGTGTCATACCGTATCACACTGATATGGTACAGTGACTAGGGCACGGGGACTCTGGCTGGGGGATGGGATGGGATTGTTAGGGAGATGACATTTACATTGAGATCTGAAGGAGGAGAAGGAGCCAGAATGTTGGGAAAGGACTTCAGACAGAGGGAACAGCCCATGCAAAGGCACTGAGGCAGGAATGAGTTTAGCTGTTTGAGGAACAGCAAGAAAGTCAGTGTGGCTAGAATAGGGGGAGGAAGAGAGAACAGAACACAAGCTCCCGGAAGGCAGTTCTACTGGCCTCTAATAAATAAGTTAAGAGCTAGGCAAGGAATGGGGCCACAGTGTGAAGTCTGAATTTTAGCCAGTGGGTGGGTTAAGTAGTGGAGAGACATACCTGATTTGTGTGTTTTTGAACGAATGGAGAACGACCTCCTCAATTCCCTGTGCCGGGCTCCTACCTTCCAGGTCCACCCCGTGGCGCTGGGCCAGGTGGAGAACATTGTCCCCGACTCTGCCGCTCACTGGGATCCGCTGGCCTGACCGGTCTACGAACACCACATTCACTCTGGGGACAGACAGAGGTGCAAATGCTGAAGTGGACGATGGGCTCAGGGGCCTGGGCGGAATCTATGGTTAGGAAGTTGGGGTTGAGGTTTGACGGACAGACTTAATAGAGCGAGGCAGAACAGAGACCTAGGGAGGAAGCTTCAGGGCCAACGGGGGACCAGAGGAACCTTGTGGGATGAGAAATGGGGGACTTGGTCCCCTGCACTCACACGTCCCCGGGCCGCTCAGGGCCGCTGGCCTCCTCCTCTCCCGACTGGCGCGAGCCTGGAAAACACGGTTGGATGAGCGGCTGCATCCCACCCAGCCGGCGTCCGACGCGTTAACACTGCCCATCCCGGGCGTCCCAGGTACCTGTCCCCTGGAATTTTCTGGTTATCGCCGGCGCGGCCGCCTCCCCGGACCCCGAACAGCCCCTAGGCCTGCTGCACCAGGTGCCCCTGGCAGCCCGCAGCAGAATCTTCGCATTCACGCCTCCTCGGGCCATGGAGGCGGCCATGACAGGCATCACGTGACCCGGCAACTGAGCATGCGCTCTGCCGGACAGGCGCGCTCAGGACCCGTAATTACCGGAACATTAGCGCTAAGCGTTTTGGTGCCTGAGGCAGTAAGAGGCCCACATGGGGACTACCAGGGTGGGAAGGTGCAGGGCAGGATCTGGCGCACTGAAACCTGCTGGGGTGTCCCAGACCTCCCACCCAGGCCCACTGTTGTCCCAAGAACCAGCCAGCACTGATTTCTTTAAAACCATTTACTTACAAACTTTAATTCAGCAAAGGTCTGTGTGGGGAGATTGGGAAGAAGACATCCCCTGGAGTGGATGTGGGCCCCCAGTCAGGGGAGGGAAGCTGGTGGCCCAGTCGGCCAGGGGCAGGGCCCAGAGTCACCTCAGGTTGACAGGTCCTGCTGTGGGCAGGTACAGAGCTTATCTGCACAGAGCTATTGGTTTCTGGGGCTGGGCCGGAAGGAGGCCAGCTCCAGTAACTGGCCTGGAATTGGAAGGTATAGTTCATCTTCAACAAGGGGGCGACAGCAGAGGCTCAGTGAGATGGGCGCCATGCCTGACTCCCACAGCCAGACAGCAGGGGTACTGGTTTAAGCTGGCAGAGAAAGTCCATCTTGGTGGAAGGAGTGGTGGAGTTGGTTTGCCAAACTGTCCCCAGGGTGGAGACCCTAGGTAGAGGGGCCCAATCCCCAGGCCAGAGATGTTTGGTCCATAGTCAAGCTTCCAGAGTTCCAGCGTCTGAAGCTCTGGCCAGCAGGGCCTGGGGCCCAGCTTTAAGGCATCAGAAGGCGAGGGGGCTGTGGCAGGGAGCTAGGGACCTGGGGCTGGGGTAGAGGCCAGAGCAGGCAGGCAGGGGCAGGAGACAGCCATGCCTGCAGCAGACACAGGGAAAAGAGAAAAGGGCTGAACTGTTTCAAACTGCAAAGTGTGGAATGAAGCCCAGACAGGCTGGGCCTTGAAGGAATCAGAGCTGGAGGTTGTCCTGGATGGTTTAAAAATTAAAAATTAGAAATTAGAAAAGGAAACCAAAGTCAACTGTCAAAGTTAAAAAAGGGGGACAGTCTCTGATCCTCACGGGAGGTCAGGGAAACCTCCAAGGCACTCGAAAGGCCAAAATACAGGAGTGACGAGGCAGAAGAGGACTCCCAGAGAGACGGGCACAAGCATAGGACAGGAGACAGGGAGGGAGAGAGCAGGCAGGGGCCCCTCTCTTAAGGCTGTTGGGTTTCGGCGCTGGGAGCCGGCCAGAGGGGCGCTGAGGCCCCTGGACGCCCCCACACTCCTTGGGCTCCGGCTGGTTGGTCAGTAAAGTCTTTCAGAGATTTTTCTATTACCAAAAGAAAGAAAATGTTTTAAAAAAACACAAAACAAAACACCAGAAAACCCAAAAGCGATTTGGTGCAGGTCCTCGGGCATCTCTGGCACCGGCCCCTTAGAAAATTCTCTTCCGTTTCAGGTAGGAGTCCGCGTAGTGGCCGCCGAGGCCCTGGGAGTGCTGGCCCACGTAGCTGCCTTCGGGGCTGGGCTCGGGCGAGGGCAGCAGGTGGGCAAAGCTGCGTTTCTGGCCGCCCAGTGGGGTCTGGGGACAGAGGGCAGGGGGCGGCGGGTCAGGGGCTGCCTGAGGGTCAGGGCTCCCCAGCCCTGCACGTCCCCACCCCCTGCCCGTACCTTCAGCAGGTGGCTGTGACCGTTGGGCCCAGGGCCGAGGCCCAGGAGCCCTTCTCCGGAGCCCAATGGGGAAGAGCCGACCGCCTGGGAGAAATGAGAGAGGTGGGACGGGTCACTTCCTGGGGGCCGGAGGGAACACCCCCAGAGGGAAAGTGAGGGGGTTCAGGTTCCAGTCTTGCCTCTGCCACTTACTAACTGTGAGACCCAGGGCAGATCACACCATTTCTCTGAGCCTCAGTTTCCTTATTTGTCAAATGGGACTAATACCACCCACCCCCTGGGCTACTGGGGGAGGACGTGAGGGAAGACTAGCATGGAGGGAGGACCACAGGCTGCTTCCACTCTGCCCTGAGCAGGACTGACCCCTGCCACCGCCCCAACCTTGGCCTAGGCAGCGAAAGTCACAGAGCCTTGGTGGCAGGTGCCTCTGAATCCTGGCTGTCCCAGGGGACCTGTCCTAGGCTGGGAGGCTCCTTACCTTGTTGAGGTGGCTTTGCTTGAGGCCAGCCTGCAGGCCGCTGGTGAAGTAGGAGGTGGGTGAGCCCGAGTAGAAGTGAGAGAGGGGCCCACCTCCGCCCCCACCACTCCGCTCACCAAACCCGCTGGGCGGGGGAGACATCTGCAGAGAAGAGGTCAGCTGACTAGAGCAGGTGACTGGAGCATCCACTCCCTTGCGTAGGATTCCCCTAAAGAGCTCTGCGCTTTGCCCTAACTAGCTTTGGCCAGCAGGACTGAAGAGATCCCCCAAACGGCACAGGCCAGCAGCACAGAGTTGAACCATCCTGGCCAGTGGATGACCAAGGTATGTGAGTGAGGCCATGTGCTCCACTGAGGCCCAGGAGAGCACCAGGTGACTTTGGGGGACCACCCACAGCCCCGCAGAATGGGGAGATGTGATGAAATGCTTGCTGCCCTCAGCCAAGCGGTGGCACGGCTTGTTACACAGCAAAGACTGACTGCTACACGCGGCAGGTAGGACACGCCAGGCAGCTCTTACCTTGTGTCGGCTGGGCCCGTGAGGCCCGAGGGCTGGCTCCCGTGGGTGGGAGAAGAGCCGCCGAGGTCCCACGTCCTGAATGAAAGCGGAAGAAGCACATTGGGTCGGGCTGGCTGAACTCCATGGCATAGTGGTCACCAGGGAAGTCGCCCCCTACCATTCTGGGGCCAGGAGGTGGCAAACATGGCCTGTGGGGGCCGTGAGAGGCTGGGGAGCTGGAATGAGGCAGAACATGCCCCGTCCCAGGAGGTGGCTGCCCCTCGGCCCCAGCAGCATCTGCTTTGAAGGTGCACGGCCCCAGCGAGGCCAGGTGTTTGAAGTTCTCAAGGCAAGCTGGGAATCCATGCTGTGTGACTTCTTGCAATTGCCCTGTGTTGACATTTATTTTAGTTGTCATTTGTTTGAAGCTCAGTGTGAGACAATATAACACAGGCAGCCTGTGGGCGGCCAGTTTTCAATTTCTGACCTGGAGGATGCTGGGATCATAAAAGGACCAACTCTCCAGGGCCAGAGACGGGAATCAAAGGCAGGAGAGATGGACAGGGCCGGCTAGGAGGCTGAGCCCTGTCTCTAGGGAGAACTGAGTACGGCCTAAGGCCTGTTGGGAGGGACAGAAAGACTGACAGACAGATGCAGGCTGAGATCACCAGGTCTTGGGAATGGACAGACAAGCAGACAGGAAGCAGGGTCGGATGTGCGGAGACAGATGGACAGGAGGGTTAAGGGCCAAGACACATCTGGCACAGTCCCCACTAGCTTGTGGTCTGGCAGTCACTATTAGAGAAATACCAGCTTGGACAATGGTTTGGTCTCAGGGGATGAAGGGCTGCGCAGCCAGCCACTCACCGAGGGGTAGTCGAAGCCGTAGCTGTCGGGCAGCCCTGGTTCAGGGGGCAGGCGGGCGCTGGTGAGGGGGCTGAGCAGGCGGGACTTAAGTTGGAAGGCTTTGCTGCTACTGCTGCTGCTGCTGCTGCCGCCACCGCCAGGGGCTGGGGGGTTAGGCAGGGGATCCTCAGCTGGGCGGTGGTTTCTCCCGGCGCCTCCCCAGCCCCGGGCCTCCTTACCCGCCAGGTTGCTGGCTGGGAGCAGGCTGTGTAGGTTCAGGTAGGGATTCAGGGGGATCCGGTAGTCCTTGGGGGGCTCCCCCAGCAGCGAGACCTGCGGCGGGAGGGCCGGATTCGCAAGGGCCCCCGGGCAGGGGGGACCTGGCTGGGTGGGAGGCTGGGGCAGGAGGCTGGAGTGGTGGCAGGTGCAGAGCAAGGCCTTACCCCGGGGGGCGTCGGCAGAGGCCCACTGTCTTTCTGGAGGCCCCTGAGGCCAGTGCCTCTGAGCCCTACGGGGGCTGGGGGAGGAGTGTGCTGAGCGGCTGGGGGACCCAGGCCCATGGCCTCCCGGTCACCCCCAGCGGGGCCAAGCAGTGGTGGCAACAGGGGTGGTGGCTTCCCTCGCCGGGGCGGCAGCTCCGGGGGCAGGCCCCCCCCTACGGAGAGAAGGAGGAGTTCAGTGGCCCAGCCATACAGGACCCCTCTTCCCGGGACAACTTCGTGTTGCCTACTGAACAAAGCTCACGGCCACCCCATGAAGTGGGCACCCGATTGACAGATGAGGATGCTGAGACCCAAAGCAGCTGTGTCACTTGCCCAAGGCCACACAGCTTGGAACTTCCAACTCACAGGGGAAAAGAGGCTCGGGAGGGGCAAGGTGCCGGTGTCCAGCGAGATGCGGGCGGGGTCTGTTACCTGCTGACAGCTCTCCCAGGAGCGGGGTGGCCGGCTGGGCCCCAGGCTGGAGGGTGCCCAGGGGTGAATCTCCCAGGATCCCGGGCTTCTAGGAACAGAGCACGGACAGCTAGAGACGGGGCAGGGTGGCCTGGGCAGCAGACAGGTGTCACCCAGAGTCTTGAAGGTCACAACATTTTGTATATCGAGACTCCAGTCTATAGCCAGTTCCGGGAAGACATGCACGGTGTCTGCCAGTGTCTGTGACATGCCACCCATCGCCCAGGGTCTTCTGCATGCCAGGGACTGTCACCCCACACTGTCCATCACCATCAGACATACACAGTGACGGTCCTTCTTAGGCACACACTGTCTAACACCCAGCCCCTGGCAAACAATCACACAGCAGTGTTGGGGTCTCAGTCACTTGGCCAAGGTCTGAACCCACAAGTTCCCGCTCTCTCTTACCACTGAACACACCCATGTCACCAACTAGGCCCCAGGGAACCAAACCAGACAGGGTGGCGCATGGGTGCGTCTGTGAGTCTATGTGTGCGTGTGCCCCTACATGTGTGTCCACGTGTGTGTGTGCTGAGGGGGCCGGCTTGGACTTTCTTCCCCAAGTGGCTCCCCTGCAGGGGGGACTTCGAGCAGAGTCTATTCACAAACTGGTGCCCGGCAGGGGCGCTCCCAGCCCACACCCAGTCTCAGAATGTAAAAGGGTGTGTCCAGGTCCCCTGACCACGCCTCAGCCACCAAGGCCAGGCGCCCTCTCCAGAGCAGAGGGAAAGGCAAACCCTGCCGTGTGGGATTGGATGGGGTGAGCCAGCATCACTGTTGTCCTGGGCCCCAGGGACACAGCCAGAGGTCCCCCAACCCCACCAATGGCCAGCCGGGCAGGGCCAGCCGTGCTGGAAGGGCCGTGCGGGTGCGGGAGGGACGGCATTACCTTCTGGCTCTGGCTCTGCAGGGCGAGCTGCAGCAGCGCCGTGGACAGGGCTGGCCCGTTGAGCAGTGGCATGGCCGGCGGGGCACCCAGGAGGCCTGGGGGCAGACACAAGGGGATGGGCGGTGGTCCCTGTGTCCCCCCACCATGAAACACAACCCCAAGTCTGTTGCTAGAGCAAGAAACTGAAGCTTTCACAGGATAACAGATGTGCCCAAAGGAAGGACCCAGAAGAGGCAGAGTCCACTCCAGGGAGAGACAGCCCCGTCCTCCCACCACCGCCCTGGCTACCGGCTGCTCTGCTGTCTCCATCCCTGGGTGGGCAGTAGCAGTTCCCTCGGGCCACCTCCATTCTCCTCAGCCCTCCCCAAGGGCTTCCTGGCGCCTGCCACTGAGATGAGCAGAATTTCAGGGAACATGCGGGACAGGGCATCGGCCCCGCCTTACCCTGCTTGCCCCCCGCGCTGCCATGGAGCAGAGGGTTGAGCAGCAGCTGGAGGGACGCAGATGGCCCCAGGTTGTTGAGCAGCTGCAGGATGTTGGGCTCGGGCAGGAGCCCCTTGCCACGGTTGAGGGCCTGCGGGGAGGAGCGGAGGGCAGCTCAGCGCGCCGCCTGGGGTCTCCCCGTCCCCACCCTGGGGCGCCCCCACCCGAGCACGCTCACCGTGGCCTGGGCGGCGATGAGTGCGGCCAGCATGCTGCGGCCCGGGGGCCCGGGGGCGCAGAAGGAGACGCGCAGGTGGCTGCCCCCCAGGGCCAGGCCGTCCGCCTGCTGCTGTGCCTCCTCCGCCATCTCGGCCGTGTCATACTCCAGCACCGCGAAGCCCTTCAGCTGTCCGTCCTGGCCGCAAGCCAGCTGCGGGGAGGAGGCAGGCAGGCGTGAATGCCAGGGTGGCAGTGACTGCACCACCCTGTGAAGTGACGACAGTGACCAAACGTGGCTCCCGATCGTGACAGAGACCGTCCAGAGAGGGGGACCTTAGCGCCAGGCACTGTCCTGAGCCCCATTCCTGCACTGGCTCATCTGATCTTCTCCACGGCCCTGAGAGGCTGCATTGGACCCATTTTCCAAAGAAGGCAACTGAGGCACAGAGGGCAGTTCACCTGAGGCCACGCGGCGGCTGGGAGGGCAGTGCTGGGAGCCACCTCCCCACCAGTGCCAACACCACAGCGGAGGGACTTCCATTGAGATTCCCAAGCACACCAAGGCGCAAGGTGGGAAACAGGCAGGTGGCTCCGGAGCCGCACCGGACCACAAGCTGAGGATACCGCAGGCAGGGCTGGGAAGGGCGCACGGCCCATGGGTAAGGCAGGTGGCTTCCAAGCTTGGGTTGGAGGCTGCCGGTGCCAGGCAGGCAATGGTCATGCAGCCAGGGAGCAGTGAGGACAGAGGTGCGGTCACAGCTAGGGAACGGGGAACTCTCTGCCCCCTTGACAGCAGCCACTTGGATCTTCGGGCCCACACCCCCTTGCCTGGAGCCCTGGGGCCAGGTGTGCTCGAGGACTGAGGATTTGGGGGATAGAGGTGTAGGGCACCGCTCACAGCGAGTGTTACGTACCAGCCACTCCCAGCAGGCTCTGGGGCAGCTCCACATACTATGAATGCACAAACCGCTACTCGGCAAGATGTAAAGATCAAGGCCACGGGGGGCCGTATCAATTCGGGTCAGGTTTTGCTGCCCAGTGGGGCTGCCACAAACTCAGGGGACAAAGGCCCCTGGTTGTCAGGGCACTTTGGGTGCTGGAACTGTGGATGAGACTGTCCCATCACAAGCAGAGATGCTGTGAGGGCACACAGCCCAGGCCCTGCCTGGCATCAAGGGACCACCCTGCATGCCCGAGGGCAGGGTGCCACTGGCGTTATGTCACCGCATCAGAGGCAGGCACTTTCAGTGCCCCCATGAGGAAACTGAGGCTTGGGGGTATCCATTGTCCAGGCCACAGAGTGGCCTGGGACCAGACAAGGTCAGGCGGATACCCTTCATGGAACCAGCCACCTTGGGCATGGTGATGGCTGTCCCAAGAAACAATGCTGTCACTCCTGGTCCCAAGTGACCATCGGATGGCTGGGTTGTGGTTCAGAACCAATGCCCGGTCCATCAGCAGGGGCTAGCCTAGTGTCCAACAAATGGAACATGCCTGGCCACAAAAGAACTAAGACAGCTCTTGTGACTGAGCACGGAAACACGCCACAAAGCAGGTGGAGAAAGGAGACCAAACCAGGCACAGCAATATTTGGGTCAAAAAAAGGGGACAGCCAGAAAGTACACAGCATTATGTATTTTGAAGTGCATAAAACAATCTCACTGGTTGTTTTAAACAAGGAACAGAACAAACTTGAGGTCAGCAAGGAGGGAGCCTCACTTTTCCAGACACGCTGAATTCTGAAGTATGCAAGAGGCTTTTTAATAACACCCAAGGTCTTGTGAGACTTGCTTTATACATTTGCATGGGAATATTTATAAGCAACTTTGTAATAAAACAAAGCAATTAAGACATGTCAATTTGCCTATGAATAAATGGCAGAACACACTGTGGTGGGTTTTTGCGGGTTTCCCCGCGATTCTCAATTATGTAGAAAATAAACACCTCCTTCCCTGCCCCCCGTGGTGATCTCGGGAGATGCCTGATTAAGCACCTGGGCTCTGAGGTCAGCTGTCCCATCTGGAATCCCAGCCCACCTCTCGCTGGCTGGCCACTGCACTTGCATGTCCCTGTCCTCCCTTTTCCTCATCTGCAAAATGGGTCAGCAACTGGCCCAACCTCATCGAGCTGTTGTGAAGATTAAATAAGACTCTGAACAAGGGGTAGGGAAGGGAATGCTCCCGTTCCAGGTGGTAGCCAAGCCAGGCAGCGACGCTGCAGGATGTGACCGGGCCTGGGCCCTGCACCCACTGAGCACCCAGCCAAGGAAAATGTTGGCTGCAGCCGGGCTGTGCATCTTCTCATAATCACGCTCATCTTACAGATGAACAGAGAGAGACTCGGAGGGGTCAAAGGATGACCAAGGCCACACGGTTACTAAATAGGTATCACATTCAACCAGGACACTTAACGTGAGCTCCTCGGAGGCAAGCTGCTTCAATGCCTAGTACCCAGCAGGTGCTCAATAAATGTCTGGTGCAGGGGTGGGGAACCTGTGGCCTTGGGGGCCACATGTGGCCTTCTGGATCTTTGAATGTGGCCTTTTGGCTGAATCCAAATTTTACAGAACAGATCCTTTTAATGATAATTCACCCTGTGTCCTCCTGGACACGGGCGTGCGACAGCAGGCAGCAGAATGCATGGCGAGTGGGCAAGTGTCCTACACACGCCTGGTTTAAACACCTCACTTACACAAGGCAGCCGGGACCCGCTCAAGGCCGCAGAGCTGGGGTCTGAGCCTAGGACTGTCCCATCCCAGCCCATGCACTGGCCTCCGCTCGGCTGGCCCAGGGCTCCGGATCCAGGCAGCAGCCCGCCCATCCCAGTTCTGCCAGGCCCTGGCTGTATGACCCTGGGCATGTCACTCGACTCCTCTGTGCCTCGGTGTCCTAACCCGAAAATGGGGATGACACCTGCCTCTCTGAGTAGTTACAGGAGCAACTGCAGGTATCGTACTCAGGACCCACGTGAGTGCTGAAGGAATGTCCCCCTTGAGGGTCTGTGGACAAGATCTCAGGCTGTTGGAGAGCTGGGCCTGGCCTACCTTGCCCCACTGCACCGGTCACAGGGCAGGCAAGCACACACAGAAGTGCCTGGCACGTGTGGGTTGAATGAACACGGGATTGTTTGGTGAAACCCAGTGGGAGCAGGTATTGAATCCCTACTGACAGAGAAGGGAAACTGAGGCTGGGGGCTGGGATCTGGCCAAGCCCCACATTCCCTTTTTTTTTTTTTTTTTTTTAGAGATGGAGGCTTGCTATGTTGCCCAGGCTGGTCTTGAACTCCTGGCCTCAAGCAATCCTCCCACCTCAGCCCCTCTGGAACAATTTCCTCAAAGCCTGGCCCGGGGCTAGGGCCTGGTAGGAGCTCAACACAGGTGTGATGGCGGGGTGAGCACGCCTTGAGATCGGCAATTATAAGGGCAGCCTCACTGTGTCTGCCGGGGCCCAGGGATTCACCCCAACCCTCTGGCTCAGAACCAGGCCCACTGCACCAAGAGGCCTCTCTAGCAAGCACCCCATTCAAAGCTGTGTTGCTGCTGCTTTACTGAAAAGGGAACTAGAAGATTAGAAAAGGCAAGTGACTCCAGTGGACCCCTCTGAGGTGCTCTGGGCGTGGCATCTGCTCCCCAATGCCCCCCACGCCGGGCACAGGGCTCACCTGGCAGAAGGTGGGTGTGTGGAAGGCAGATAGCGCCCGGCACAGGGTGTCCACGTCGCTGAAGCCGGGTGGCAGGCGGTCGACACAGAGGCAGCGGGAGTGCAGCAGAGCAGGCGTCAGCTGCCCAGCGTCTGTCCAGTGCACATAGAGGGTGCGCGACCCCAGCGGCTTGCCCAGCAGGTCCGACTTGGCGCGGGCGGCTGAGTCCTTCTTCATGTACTCGGCAAAGCCATAGCCCTTGGAGTGGCCGGTGCGCTCGCTGTAGACCAGGAAGCAGCGCTCCAGGCTGCCAAAGGGCCGCACCAGCTCCTCGAACTGCTGCTGCGTGAGGCTGGGCGGCAGGTTGGCCACACACAGCAGGGCATCCGTGGGCTGCAGCTGCACCGACAGCTCTCGCTCCCGCAGGCGGCTCTGATGAAAAGCGCTGATGGCAGCCTCCGCCTGCTCCCCGTTCAGCAGGGTCACGAAGGCTACAGCGGCAGGAGGGCAGCTCAGGGTCAGTGGGGCCCCGAGGGCCTGCCCCTCCACCCCACTGCCCTCCCGACTAGATGTGATATCCCAGTACTGGACATCTCAGACGGTGACACCTTGGGCACCACCCTATGTGAACAGTCGCCAGCGAGCAAGCCCATGTGCGCGCACAGCAGCGCTCACCTGACTCTGTCCTAAGAACTACACGGGCAACTGAGGTGACACCAAGGGTGGTGGTTAAGTGCGTGATCACTGAGCTCGGGTTTAAGTCCCAAACCTTAGGAAGCTTTGGGGGCCTCAGTTTCTTCATCTGCCAAATGAGCACAAGTTAATCCTCACAACCATCGTTCTGCCAGGGAAGAAACAGTGCCTCCTCACCCAAGTGGAGTAGCCTGGACTTGAAGCCTGGCAGTTGGGCTCCAGAGCCCTGCTCTGAACACCCTCCACCATCTTTCCAGGCCACCTGTGCCCCTCGGCCCTGCTGCCACGTGCTGCTCCCGATTCCCCATCTACCCAGTGGCCGCAGGAAGCTTTGTTCAAAATAATAACCAGGCCGGGCACGGTGGCTCACGCCTGTAATCCTAGCACTCTGGGAAGCCGAGGCGGGAGGATCCTTTGAGCTCAGGAGTTCGAGACCAGCCTGAGCAAGAGCGAGACCTCGTCTCTACTAAAAATAGAAAGAAGTTAATTGGCCAACTAAAAATACATAGAAAAAATTAGCCGGGCATGGTGGCGCATGCCTGTAGGCCCAGTTGCTTGGGAGGCTGAGGCAGAAGGATTGCTTGAGCCCAGGAGTTTGAGGTTGCTGTGAGCTAGGCTGACGCCATGGCACTCTAGCCCGGGCAACAGGGTAAGACTCTGACTCAAAAAAAAAAAAAAAAATGAAAACCAGATTGTACCACACCCGTCTGGTGGCTTCTTATTGCAGGGTCCAGCGGAACCTTTGTGGGCTCACTCACCATTGTTTCCTGGGCCACGCCAGGGACACTCCATCCAGGGCCTTTGCAGATGCTGTTCTCTGAGTGTGGAACACTGAGCTCCACCTCTTTACCTGGTTAACCCTAGCACACATCAGCTCTGACCTCAAACGTCACCTCCCCCATGAAGCCTACCCTGACTGCTCCTGCTTCAGATCCCGGCTCTGTGCTCCTTCAAGACCATTTCACCTTCACACTTGGAGCGGTCTACCATCCTCCTCCCTGGACTAGAGCACCTCTGTCTGGTTCACGGCTGTGTCCCTGGTACCTAGCACATAGGAGGCACTAAGTTAATACTTGCTGAAAGACTGTGTGAACAAAAATGTCACTTAATATCTGGATCCCCGATGTGTGGCACCTGCCTAGGTGCTCAGTAAACATGTGACTTACTGACTGCTTCTTTTTTTTTCTTTTTTTAAGAGACAGGGTCTCACTCTGTCACCTACAATGAAAAAGTGCAGTGGTGTGATTATAGCTCACGGCAACCTTGAACTCCTGGGCTCAAGGGATCCTCCTGCCTGAGCCTCCCAAGTAGCTGGGACTACAGGTGCACGCCACCATGCCCGGGGTCTCACTATGTAGCCCAGGCTGAGCTGGTCTTGAACTCTTGGCCTCAAGTGACCCTCTTGTCTTGGCCTCCCAAAGTACTGGGATTACAGATATGAGCCATTGCATCTGGCCTTCCTGCCACTGTTCACTAAGCATCTACTATGTACCAGGTACATAGGCATTTCAGTGTGTTTGGTTCTATGGCCAACTCAAGCAGGTACAATACATGTTACAGTCACAGTAACTAATCTGAACTCTAGGTCTGTTTACCAAGACCTTAACCACTACTCCAGCCCGCCAGGTACCTCTCCAAGGGGCACCTGTCCTTAGCTCCTTCTCGCCCATGTTACACATTGCAAGCGAAGGCCCTGGAAGGTCTAATGCGGCACAATGCCTGGTGGGCACTGACATCCACCGAGGGATAAGACCTGTCCCCACTGTCATGGAGCTGACCACTCCAGGCAGGAGGCAGACAGGAGAGCCAGCAACTACAGCCCAGAGTGGTCAGTGCTCTGAAGGGCAGCTGCCTGCTGCCACCTGGATGGAAGAGGGGACAGCCTGGAATCTTATGGGTGGCTGAGGAGATGGTGAGGCGGAGGCACATGTTAGGAGGAGCCGCAGACAGATTGTGAGGAGAGAGGATAACGGTGAGTGTTAGGGTCAGGTTTAATCGGGTTGGCAGTGGATTGGAGCTGGCTTCCTGGGGGAGGGCAAGTAGCGGTGTGAAATCGTGTTGGCCGAGAGGCCAGAGGAAGGCAGCCATTTAGGCAGAGACAGAGGGGCGCAGCCCAGGTGGAAGCCAAGGACGTGGAAAGCTTCAAGGGGAAGACCACACAGGATGGGGCGAGCAATGTGGGAAGAGGGTGAGTCCAATGCCAAGCTATCTGGCAGGACAGCCTGCAGGAGAACGTGAAGGCTGCCCAAGATGGGCACCCAGGACCAGAGACAGATTGCGGCAACCTGCTGCGCTGGCCTAGGGGTGATACCGGGCCCCTAGGAGAGGAATCACTGAGCCAGGACCCTCCCATCTTTAAGGACTGTCACCCCCTGCCCTGGTCCACCCCACAGCCCCACAAACCTGTCCCTTTGTATTTGTCCACAAAACAGTACTTGAGCTCATAGTCGCTGAGCAGGTCGTGCACTTCCTGCAGGGACAGAAGACAAAGGACCAGGAGTCACCAGAGACTACAGGGAGCAACCTGGTGCCACCCTCACGTGGACCAGCTATGAAGCCAGGTCACTTACCACCCCTCCTATTACAAATGGGAAAACTGAGACTTAAAGCAGTTATTTGCCCAAGGCCATTCAGCAGGCCAGACCCAGCAGGGCTGCAGGCCCTGTGCTACTAACCAACACAACACACTCTTAGAGAATACACCTTTAGGGAAGCCACGTCACCTGTCTGAACCTCCTTTTGCAAGACTGTTTCTAAAACTCTACAAGTGAAGTATTAACGAACCCATTTTGCACATGAGGAAATGGAGGCCTAGAGAGGTGAAGGGACCTTTTAAAGGCCATGCAGTTGGTCAGGGCAGCAGCGGGAATGCCACCCAGGGGTACCTTACTGGGTTACTTAATAAGCCCACATTGTGTGGATTCACATACTTCCCAATTCTCTCCTGCTGACAGGACCGCCCTCTCGCAAGCCAGCTTTGAGAGCAAGGCGCTGGGGCCGGCTTGTGCCAGATATGCTGTGCACTTCGCGAGGCAGGAGAGACAGTGTGTTCCCAGCAGAGAGACTGCGGGCACCAAGAGGAGGACCAGCTCCAGGAACAAACCAGGCCGAGCTTGGTGGTGCCTGCCCCTGATCTGTCCCCACATCAAACCCCTTCCAACACTCCAGGGGCCCCATCCATGGGTACGTGCCCACCCATGGGCAGGAAGGACCAGCGGCAGGTGTGCTGGCGGGCAGGAGAGCTGGGATTCTCGGCAGTGGAGAGACAGAACCCATTCTGCTGTCACAGGGCAGGGCAGCATAGATGCCACTTCCCTGAGTCCAAAGAGCACTGGAAAGCCTTGCTGGTCGTAGGTCCCACGAGAAGGGCCCTCCTGGCAGGCAGATTGGCCAATGGGGGCTCCACAGAACACCGCCCCCACCCCGTCCTTTCTGTAGGTCTGTGGGATGGTGGCAGGAGACCCCATTTTTCCAAATTATTCCTGGGGTTTGCGGGTTTTTGGTTTACCTCAGGGGGTGCCGTAACTTCCGGATCTACCTCTGAGGAGAGTGAATAAACGCGTGATATAGAGAGGCATGCTGCAGCTAGCCCTGAAACTTCTGGATATGAGGTCCCGTCACCCCATGATACAGGAGGTGGGGATAAGCACGATCCGAGAAAGGGGCGACTGGTGTCGCAATCTGCAGGCCCATTCACAACCCTTAAAAAGAGCCGAAGCTGCCCGCCCCCTCCCATTCCCCGGCCCCTTCAATCATTTGGTCTCGCCCAAGCCTGTGGTCGCCCCTAGCAACATCCTCCCTCAGGCCAAAGTTGGCTTCTCCCTTCATCACCGCCCCCCCACACCCCGCTCTTGGTCTCTCTCGATCCCGCGTGGATCCCGCGCCCCCGCCAACGACCCCCGCGCACGTCGGCGTTGGTGTGGCCCTGTTCCCCCCGCGCACGCGCACGGTGGTATTTCCCGCCACGCTCCCACACCGCCCCCCCATACCTGGTTGGTCACGTCCCCCGGGAGGCCCCGGATCAGTATCTTGCGGCGGTTACGGAATTGGCGCTCGGTGTGTTCCAGGCGCTTCCGGATCTCTTCTGGATCTAGCGGCGGCAACTCTTCTTCGGGCGCCCGGCGCTCCGCGGCATCACCAGCTTCAACCTCGGCCCCAGACTCCGGGCTCAGCGGGGGCCGGTGAGTAACGGACACGTCGGCCGCCATCTTGGGAAACCCGGCGCCTTCTGGGACCAGCGAGCCGGGGCGGAGCGGCATAGAGCGGCAACGAAGGGACGCCCTCCGATTGGCTGAGAGAAGCCCCACCTCCCTCCCGACCCCCTCGGCCCATTGGCTAAGGCTCAGCCCGCCTCTCAAGAGTTCAAGCCGCGTCTGGGAGCCACAGACTCCGCCCCCTTCCGCGGCCGCGAAGGTACTCAGCTGTCGCGCAGCGCGGTGGGACAGCCCCGCAGCGCAGGTGGAACCAAGCTACAGACTACGGAGTTGGAGGGCTTTATTGGTTGGGGAATCCGGGGATACAGCCAAAGCCCCCGCCGACTTTGGCCCAAGATGCCAGCGTCCTGCAGCTCAGGAGGGTTCTTCCGCCACGGTCTCAATGGGCTGCATAGACGTGAGGGGCAGCGAGGAGCTCTCCTGCTTCACCTTGTAGATGCCGCTCCGCTTCACCCCGTAGACGAATTTTAAGGCCACTGTGACAATAACCAAGCCCACGACCACTAACATCGCTATGAAGATGGTGACGAAGGGGTGGTTCCGACCTGTGCAGAGAAAGCGCAGGGTAAATACCTGCGCCCCAGCCCGTCCTGGCCTTGTCGGTCCAGACCTGTGACCCCGCCTTGGCTCACCCTGAACGTCCATCACCACCATCAGGGTGTACGTGCCCCGTGAGCTGGCCGCTTGGCAGTAATAAGTGCCACGATATTTTAAATTGACGAAGAATGGGATCCCGACGGGCACCTCAAGGCTCGAGCCTTCCTGCAAACAGTGTACCTGCGGGGCTGGGTTGCCCCGGGCTTGGCACTGCAGGACCTGGTTCGTTTTATCTTTCCATTTCCAGCGCTCGGGACAATTGGCTCGGTCAATCTTGGGACCATCTGTGGAATCACCATGTGAGCAGACACACTCAACACACCTGAGGCACAGTGGGGCAAAGGAATGTCAAATCTTTCGAGGGATTAAAGATCAGAGTGACCAACTCACATAGGACACGCAGCTGGATGCTCGTGTTCCTATTCAGGATCTCCCCGTCCACCTCGAGAATGGCACTGCAGAAGAAGCTGCGCTGGTCGTCGATTTCGGTAGCATTTAGTTGAAGCTGGGCGGGCTGTCCCGGGGCTGCAGCCGCAACCCCGTCCAGCAAGACGTGGACTCGGGCCCCGGCCATGCAAGTTACGGTCACTATTGACCCCTCGGGGGCACTGGACTCGCTCAGGTTCAGAATGGGCCCTAGGAAGCCTAAGGGCGAGGCATTGCGCAGGAGCTTGCAGACCACGACCCTCCTGCGACTCAGGCCACGCCCTCCGCCCGCTCCTTTCCTCCAGGGGTATCCAGGCCACGCCTTTAGGCTTCTCAAGCCACCCCCTCCCTCCTTGCGGGCCTTGTCCTACTTGGGGCGCTCCGGCCCAACCCCGGTTGCAACTATTGCGCAGCTCAGGCCCCGCCTTTTTATTAGTCTCCGCCCCTGTCACGCCCCCCGGACTGCTGAGAACCCGGCCCCTCTTACTAAAGACTGTCCGGTTCTGCCGGAACTCGCGAGTCTCGCCCCCTAACGTCACGTTGCAGACAATTTCCTGGGGACCTTCCTGATCTGCCCGCGCTGTGACTGTGGCTGTGGCCATGAGCCCGTCGCCGTTCCTTGTGACTGCAGGATTCAGCATCTGCTCCCCCAGTGCCAGTTGGACCTGGGCCTCAGAAGATGGAAACACCCCGTCCAGGGTGCAGGTGACCTGCCACGGCGTTCCCACCTCCAAGGACCGGGGGGCCACGAGATGAGGAAGAGTCACAGGCAGGGCTGGGGAGAGGGGCACACGTGAGCAGGAGGAGGAGGCCTCATACAACTGCAGACGCCGTTTTCCCCAGCACGCCTCGTCGCCCCAGCCCGGGTCCTCTTCCCAGGATAGCTTGAAGCCTGGGCCACCCTCTTTCTCAGGACACACTCGCAGGGCCATGAACACGGCATTCTCAAAAGCTCCCACACAGCGTGAGCCTCCCTTTTGGGACCACCCGACCAATGGCCAAGGGCATGCCTTCCCAGGAGCCCGTGAGGTCCAGGGCACCCCGTACCCTAGCTTAGCTCATCACCCACCATCTGAAGCCTCTTCCCTCACCAAAGGTTCGGAGCTGGCGGGGGGCCGAGGTGTTCTCAAACAGCCCCAGCCCTTGGGGCCGCAGATCCAGTTCCGTCCGGCATGAGAAACTGGCGCCATGGTCACTTCTGCCTGCCAGCACCGTGGCCGTGACCTCGACCTCGACCTCAGCAGGCTCCCCAGCCGCCGGCTGCCTGCTCAGCTCCTCCTCCCCGCGGAGCAGCACCACTGTGAGTTGAGACCGGGGCGCCCCGCCGGCCACCTGGCAGCGCAAGGTGAGGTTCTTGCCCACGAGCTGCCAGGGGGGCAGGGGCGCCAGCTTCACCTGATCCGGGAACCCTGGGGGAGGGAAGAGGGAATGGAACTTGTCACCTGGCCCTGCAACTCTCACCGCAAGGACAGGGGAGGAGACAGGGCGGCTGTGTGCAGAACTGTGAGCTTTGAGTTAATAAACCTGTAGGGCTGGGCTGGGCACGGTGGCTCACGCCTGTAATCCCAGCACTCTGGGAGACTGAAGTGAGTGGATCGTTTGAGCTCAGGAGTTCGAGACCAGCCTGAGCAAGAGTGAGGCCCCGTCTCTACTCAAAATAGAAAGAAATTAGCTGGACAACTAAAAATATATATATAAAAAAATTAGCCGTGGCTGGGCGTGGTGGCTCACGCCTGTAATCCTAGCACTCTGGGAGGCTGAGGCGGGTGGATCACTCAAGGTCAGGAGTTCGAAACCAGCCTGAGCAAGAGCGAGACCCCGTCTCTACTAACAAAAATAGAAAGAAATTAATTGGCCAACTAAAAATACCTAGAAAAAATTAGCCGGGCATGATGGCACATGCCTGTAGTCCCAGCTACTCGGGAGGCTAAGGCAGAAGGATCGCTTGAGCCCAGGAGTTTGAGGTTGCTGTGAGCTAAGATGACGCCACTACACTCTAGCCCAGGGAACAGAAGTGAGACTCTGTCTCAAAAAAAAAAAAAAAGTGTAGGGCTTAGAACTGTTCCAGTACAAGTATTTATTATTTCCTGTGTTCTCAGATGCTTTGCTAGGTGCTAAAATAAAAGGAAAATCTTCTGTTACCAAAGATGTCACAGTTAAGAGGGAAAAAAAAGAGGAAAGGGGATGAACTTTTAGGACCATTTATGATATTAATATTAATCATAAAAGTTCCTGTTTATCTAGAACTTTCTCTCCAGGAAAGTCATCCATCTTCATGCACACACATCCTCAGGAAATCTTCTGTATTGTTTTTCTCTTTTATGGAAGGAGGAACATATAGCAGCCCAGAGAGATGGGGTGATTTGCCCAAGGACACACAGCAAGGAAGTAGCAGAACCCTGGCTACAGTGTGGGTCTCCAAACAACTGCACACTTGCCTCGTTCATGTCATATCTAGGGACTCCCTTGGACCCTCCTCCTAGCTTCCGGCCTGGACTTCTGACTTCTGTCCCAGAAGTTGGTTCAGCTCTCTGTAATCAGTCCCAGCCACTCAAGGTTTTCCCCGTCCATCTGTCATGCGACAGCTTCTCAGGGTGTTCTGGCATAGTCATGAGAGACTCACACCCCCAGGCTGGGTCCTCTGCTACAAAACCCTGGGCCTCCTTTGGGAATCATCTCTCTCACTCTTGACAGCTCAAGCCTTGGTCTTGAGCTGTGACAGAGACCTATAGACTGGCTGCTGTGAAAGATATTTAATATCTTAATATTTATAATTATAGGATATTTAACAAACAGGCCCCCACCTTAACCTTGGGTACCACTGGCCAGGGACAGTGATATGCTGCTAAATGGTGGTCATGCCAGTGATCGGGATCTCAAGGTTGGGTGGGTGGGAGGAACCCCAATTTACAGCAGTTGCCAATTCCTGTGGTGTAAATATCCCTCCATAGCTGATTTCAGTGTTGAGGGAGAGTTGTATAGAGATGACCACAGTTTGCTGGCATGAGCCAAGACACACAGCCCTGGACAGAAGCTTCCCAGTGAGTGTCAGCTGGGGGCTATACACCCAGGACACAGTCATGGTGAATCTTACAAACACAGAGACATACACAGATACACTCATCGGCAAACACATACATACACACAGATGTGCACATCCAGGTCTGGGCTCTGAGTTAAAACCCTGGTCCATTCCTGCAAACTCAGGGTCCCCACTGCCTCAAGCCATCAGCCATCTGTCCCTACCACTGCCCGAGGTCAGTGCCACCTCCAGGCACATCTACTCACGGTACACAGTGATGTTAGAGGGGCTTATCATCTGGAAGCCATTGCAGAACCCGGCGCAGAGGACCCGACTGTCGCTCGTCACGTTGCTGAGCTTGAAGGCCACCCAGCCTGGGCCATCGCCCACTGGCTCCTTCAATAGGGATGTCTCCAGAGTGAGGAGCTTGGGATCGGGACATTCGGTACTGCAGTTCACCACCAGGGACCCGCCAGCACGTAGCACTGGGTTCTGGGGCTGCACTTGCAGCGGGAACTCCTGCCCCTGGGAACCTTTGGGAACATGGAGAATTTCCACTGGTTGTTCCAGGGACCTCTGACCCCCCCATCAGCCGGCGCCGGCATTCATCCCCTCCTGGAGCTGAGATATAATGGTCCCTGCCCTAGTGATGCTGCCAGTATGGGGGGAAGACAGAGAATCCATCAGGGATGGGGGAGGGCTCAGAGGGAGGCCGGAGGTGGCTCTGTTCCAGCACAGAGAAGGAGGTGAGTCAAGGAAGGCTTCCTGGAGGAGGTGTCAACATCCACCAGTTTTGAAGGCTAAGTCAGAGTTAGCCAAATGAAAACGAAGACTGATCCAGGCAGAGGGAACTGCACAGGCAAAGATTAGGGGTCCAGGTGGCACAGGAGGCAGGTAAGAAAGAGTTGGGGGGGGGGCTTGACCATCTGAAGGACCCAGAACTTTCTCCTCAGGAAGCTGAGACAGTGGCCAAGGGGAACTTCACTTTATCTGTTTGCCCACCCCCTACTGGTCGCCCAAACTCAGGCCTCCCCGAGTGGACTGGTCTCACCTGGGGACAGCAGACAGCAAACCAGCAGCAAGAAGAGAAGCAGAGTCCGGCAGGTTCCAAGCAGCGGCCTGGAGGGCACCATGGTGGCCAGGCTGAGGCAGGAAGTTGCCTTCAGGAGGTGCCCCGCAGGGCAGGGGTGAGGCGGGGCCGCCCAAGGGGAAGGAAGCCCAGTGGTTGAGATTGCAGAAGTCAGGGGGGCTGTGCCTTGCCCAGGCCTGGTGGGGAAGGGGGAATGCTCTGACCCTGAGGGCCTAGGGTGGGGACACAGGCGGGGCACAGCAAGGTGGCTGACACCCGTGGGTCTCCACCAAGGGTAGAGCAGGCCTCCGTGCACTGCTGACCCCCCCTCCTCAGGAAATGCTGACACAATTGGCTTCCTCTCTTCTCGGCACTAAGAAGCCTTGGGGTGGGGGGGAATGAGACACCTCCTTCCCAGTGAGCTTAGGTGTGGGGATGATTCTCTCCCCAGAAAGGAAGTTAGCGGGAAGCCTGCAGAAACTGTCATTAAAGCAATAAAGGAGGATTT
Source organism: Cheirogaleus major (assembly GCA_963574435.1). Taxonomy (NCBI): domain Eukaryota; kingdom Metazoa; phylum Chordata; class Mammalia; order Primates; family Cheirogaleidae; genus Cheirogaleus; species Cheirogaleus major. The sequence goes on from CAUYPO010011735.1 coordinate 43,499, forward strand.
CAAGGCAACGTTTTAAGGGGGCCAAGATGAGGGGGACTTTAAGGCACAGCCTGGAGAGTTTGTTCAGGGGGAGGCTGGGCATGTTGGCTCACACCTGTAGTCCCAGCTGCTCAGGAGGCTGCAACAGGAGGATCATTTGAGCCCAGAGTTTGAAACCAGTCTGGGTAACATAGCGAGACCCCCATCTTAAAAAATAAATAATTTAAAAAGAGGTTAAAATGGTAAAATCTATGTTCTATATATTTTACCACAATAAGAAAATGACATCCCAGACTGAGCAACATAGCAAGAGCCTGTCTCTACAAAAAATAAAATAATTTAGCCAAGCATGCTAGCTCACACCTGTGATCCCAGCACTTTGGGAGGCTGAGGCAGGAGGATCACTTGAGGCCAGGAGTTCAAGACCAGCCTGGGCAATATAGTAAGACGCCAGCTCTACAAAACATAAAATAATTTAGCTGGGCATGGTGGTGCATGCTTGTAGTCCCAGCTACTCGGGAGGCTGAGGCAGGAGGATCACTTGAGCCCAGGAGTTTGAAGTTGCAGTGAGCTATGACGATGCCACTGCACTCTAGCCTGGGCATTAAAGTGAGATCCTGTCTCAAAAAAAAAAGACAGCCATCTATTTTGATTTGTATGCAAAGAGACAGATTGAAGGATGGGCAGACCAATGGACAGGTACAGTATAATAAAGCACATGTAGCAACGTGGTCATTATAGAATGTTGCGTTCACCATACAATTCTTATAATTTGAAAAAAATTTTTTTAAATGTTGGAAAATACAGTGTCCCTAATGGATCTTGGTGGCTGCTCATGTCAAGGAAAGACAAGGAGGACTTGTGTGCTTCCTGCTAAGAGCATGAAGGAAACTCTCCAAGAAAATCGAAACTGAATCTGTTTACGGTCAATCGAGTTCACTGGATAGAGGAATATGTTAAACCGGACCACAAAGATGACGTCAGACTGGTAAAGTCTACCAGACACACCGCCTGGTCAACAAAGATGTTGTAAGAGGGGGAAAAGGAGAGGAAGGGGACACCAGAGGCTAAAACAGATTTAAGGAAAACTGGCCTTAATTAAATGCAGTTGTCGACCTTGTTATTTGAACATACTGTAAGCAAACAAAACACAAACATTTAAGAGTCAATTGAGGAAATCTAAACACTCACAGGCTACACAATGACATTGAAGAATTATTGGGCTTTTTTGGTGTGACAGCGACACTGTGGTTATTGCTTGTGGTTATATCTTTCTGAGATACACATCAAGTTTGTTTTTTTTTTTTGAGACAGTCTCACTCTGTTGCCCCGGCTAGAGTGCCGTGGTGTCAGCCTAGCTCACAGCAACCTCGAACTCCTGGGCTCAGGCGATCCTTCTGCTTCAGCCTCCCAAGTAGCTGGGACTACAGGCACACGCCACCATGCCCGGTAATTTTTTCTATATATTTTTAGGTGGCTAATTAATATCTTTCTATTTTTTTTTTTTTTTAGTAGAGACAGGGTCTCGCTCTTGCTCAGGCTGGTTTCAAACTCCTGAGCTCAAACAATCCACCCGCCTCGGTCTTCCAGAGTGCTAGGATTACAGGTGTGCTAGGACACATCAAAGTTTTTATAGATGAAATCATATGTTTGAGTGATGGATGGGCCACTTTTACCCTGATTCGGTACCAATCAGGGTATATGTACAAAAATAAGTACCCCCGAAATATGTACAATTATTATATATCAATTAAAAATACATAAGAGAAGAAAGTCCCAAATCCAAACTTTATAAAAATTTATCCATATTTTTACAAAGTAAATAAAATTCACCTATAATCACCCCCACTTAAATATAACTACTAGTAATATGTTGGCATATGTTCTTTTTTAAAATTTAAAAAGAATTTTTTTTAATTTGGCTAATTTCTTTTCTATTTATAGTAGAGATGGGGTCTCGCTCTTGCTCAGGCTGGTCT
>CAUYPO010011736.1:0-22261 GCA_963574435.1 Cheirogaleus major
TGTATTAAAGAGTTATTTAGATAGTCTCAAATATGTTTGAAGGAAACGAGACCATATATCGTGTTTCCCCGAAAATAAGACCTACCCATAAAATAAGCCCTAGCAGGATTTCTAAGCATTTGCACAATATAAGCCCTACCCAGAAAATAAGACCTAGTGATGGGCGTGGCTACTCAGCGTATCTGCACAACCCATGCATTTCGTCACGGAGCGGTAAAGAAGACGAGCAGCCCTTCTCATCTGCCCCATGAGAGCTCTACTGCTTGACATGAGAGGTTGGGGCCAATGGTTCTAAAGGAAATAGAGTCGCAAGAAATTCAGGATGGAATTCAGGGTTTGGAGAGTTATGATGATGTTCCAGAAGACGACTTAACTATATTTGAATAAATGTAGATTGTTGTACCGTACTTAAAAAAATAACACATCCCCTGAAAATAAGTCCTAGGTTGTCTTCTTGAGGAAAAATAAATATAAGACCCTGTCTTATTTTTGGGGAAACATGGTAGTTACAAAGAAAAACCCCAGCATTGATGAGAGGGATGCAAATCCACATCATGTGCTGCCCAAAGGGGTGCTTTGAGAACTCAGTAACACCTCAATGACAGTCCTGCCAAAAACACATGACCTAATCTACCCATGAGCATTCATTAGTGTGCATATCACTAGCCTGGACTCCTCAGAAAGGTCAGACCGAAAGAGAGTAAGAAAAACCTACAACTGAATGTAACTAGATCCTGGATCCTGTAGCTCTCTCTACAGGACAGTGTTGGGCCCTAATGCAACTGGAATGTGGACTGTGCATTGGATAATAGTATCAGCACCCCGAGTGTTGTGATTTCTGTCGTTACAGTTTCTTCTAATTTGGTATTAAGGTCTATTTCTTCAAAGTGGCCATAAGCCAAGATAGCCACTCTCTAGGAGAGCCCTGACTGGGTGTGGGGGGTAGTTACATTCTGACGTGTGTGTCAGATGAGATACAACCAGCAAGTAAACCCAAAATATGTGAAATAAATTTATTATTCATAAGTCCCATAGGCCTAAGGGAGAGGAGACCAGCAGGTAAAGAGGGACAGGAGGGAGCAGGGGAAGAAGGGAAGGGAAGGAGCTGAGGAACGTGGGACTATGCCTGTATTAACGTCTATCAGCATCATCTCTTTGTGGATTGGCTAGTTTAAAGAAAACAAGAGAGAAAGATGAATTTATTTATATGACTGTGGTGTTGACCATTAGGTATCATGGTGGTCAGCAGCTGTGGGGTGTGTTGGATTTTGGGTCAATGAGATAAGGAACAATTGGGTTATATCACAAACAACCATACAAGGAGGGGAAGTTTTTGTTTTGTTTTGTTTTATCTAGGACAAAGGCGAAGGTAAGCCTGGGTTTCAAACACCTTAAGTCTGGACTAAAAATGGATGCCGAACCAGCAACTGTATTAAACACTTCTATGACACTGTACTTACAGAAATGTCTTTATTCTTAAGAAATACAGGCCGAAGTACTGAGGGGTCCCAAGAGAAACTGGGCTAAAGTTCCCTTTGAACCCTGGGCGCCTTCCGCTGGCCTGTCATCCTTTCGGTGTCTCCTGCAGCCCGTCTCATTTCCACCCACAGACGTTCACACAGTCCACGCATGACACCGTCTCTGTGTTTTTGTCAGAAATCGTACAACGACACTTTAGGATGCGCTTCTCACTCGCGGCGTCCTGGGTTCTGTTCGCCTCGCTCCTCCCACAGGCTGTAACTCAGTCCCGCCGCCGCCTGGGGTGGGGGATGTTATCCCGGCAGTCGCGGGCCCACCTTGCTGCCCACTGCCGTGCGCCGGCTGTGGTAGACACTGGAAGCGCGGGGAGCGGCAGCCGAGCGGTCCCGCGGATTCGGTGCATGCAGGCAAGGTCCCCAGGCCGCGCTCACTTCACCCCAGTCCTGAGCACTGGAAGGCTCCCGTGCATCCGGCTGTGACGTTGGCGGCGCGGACCAATCACGGCCGGCAAGGGTGGGCGCGGAGCTTGACGGGCCTTGTAGCCAGCACTACTCCCACAACTCCCCGGGCGGTGTCGGCGCGGCGACGGCGAAGGCGGCCGAAGGCCCGCCTCCCGCGGAGCGCGGGCCAATCGCGACCGGAGGCTGGGCGGGCGCGGGGCACGACGGACTGTGTAGTCGGTGCGCGGGCTGGGACTCCAGCCCCCAGCGTGCCTCGCGCGCCCAGCGGGGAGGAGCAGTGCGGCGGCGCGGGCGGCCGTCGGGGCTGGGTAGCGGCAGTGGAGGCGGCGGCGGCTGAGAAGGGCCCGGCCTGCGGGAGCCTCGGTGGGAGCCGGCCCGGCGCTCGGCCACCATGTCGGCGCCGTCGGAGGAGGAGGAGTACGCGCGGCTGGTGATGGAGGCGCAGCCCGACTGGCTGCGCGCCGAGGTGAAGCGGCTCTCGCACGAGCTGGCGGAGACCACGCGCGAGAAGATCCAGGCGGCCGAGTACGGGCTGGCGGTGCTCGAGGAGAAGCACCAGCTCAAGCTGCAGTTCGAGGAGCTCGAAGTGGACTATGAAGCTATCCGCAGCGAGATGGAGCAGCTCAAGGAGGTGAGCTGTTGCGGACCCGCGACCCCGCGACCCCCGCCCGGCGCCGGGCCTGTGGGCGGTGTCCCTGGCACGGGGAGGGGGGCGGCCAAGGTCAGCCTGCCCAGCTGGGGATGCCAGAGGTTGGACCGCAGGGACGGCAGGGGCGCGGGCCGAGAGCTGGGGGGCCTGGGCAGAATGTGGGGGTGGGTCCTGCCTCGGCTGACGGGCTGGTGTTTGGCTGCTGCTGTGGCTGCCCGCTTGCTTCTCTGTGGGCCTCAGCGGCCCGGGGAGGGCCGGGCTTCGTAAGAGCTGATGCTCTGCGGTGGTCGCTGCCCAGTGTGGGGCGAGGTTGGGAGGGCAGATGCTGAGCCGAGAGTTGAGGCCTTGGATGCAGGAGACCCCGCTGGGACAGACCGAGCATGGGCTTGGGTGGCCACTGCTCTGTCATCTTCAGGCAAATCACTTCCCCTCTCTGGGCGCAGCTGCTTTCGGCTCGTTTCTGCTTCCGTCAGTGCCTCTGAGGTGGGGAAAGGGCAGGGACAGAGGCCTGAGGGAGTTGGGGCTCGGGGTTGCTGCTGGCTGGGTCCCCCAGTATCCCCTCTCCAGGCCCAGTGCTCTGCCCTGATCGCGGTGATTGCTCTCCCACCGGCTGGGATGAGTGGCTTTTCTTGCCCACTTCCTGTTTGGCCCTCCCTCCCTGGCCTTTCTCCTAGCTGTGGTGGTCTGTGTACCTCTTGGATGGCGACCTCAGTGGCCTGTGTCATTCCCACTGTGGGGAGAAGAGGTTAGACCAGGCTGGCGGAGAGCCTCCGGGGATGGGACGATAGGCAATGGGAGACCTGGGTTGTCCTTCTCCTGGGATCGTTTAAATACTAGTTCGTTTCTTATGTCCCTAACTCCCCAGCTCTGTTGTGGAGGTTACACCCAGGTTTGGACCCTGGCCCTGCTACTTGGTAGTGATGTAACTCTAGGTAGAAGAGGCCCTCCCTGAACCTTAGTTCCCCCCTCTGCAAAATGGGGGTGCAGTATTGCCTGCCCAGAAAGGGTTGTTGTGGGGATCATATATTTGGAAAGGCCTGGCATGGGGTCAACCATGTAGTTTGTCAGTTTATCTGACAGGGTGCCCTCTTCCCTACCTTACTCTGTCCGACTATGTGGCCATTTGCCTCCCTGGGGAGAGCAGTAGGACCCCACTCTGTGATAGTGAAGAGGAAAGAATGAATCAATCAAAGCAGGTGCTTCAGTCAGTGCCTGGGCAGAGCAGGTGCTCAGTCAGCACCAGTAAATGGCTGACCATGCAAGCGGTAGCTGGGTCTTCCCATATCGCTTTCAGGACCTTGAGTCTGTTGTCTGTCAGCAGATATTGGCACCTTCTCCAAGCCAGGTTCCACTGGCACTGCACAAGGGAGCTACAGTAGGGATGAGATGTGGCCCCTCCTGCAAAAGCCCCCCATCTTGGTTGAAGGGATGTGACAGAGAGGCTGGGGGATGTGAGAATATGGAGCAGGAGTGCTCTCAGCCTTGTTTCTGACCACCCATGGTGGGGCTCACCCGCTTCCTGCAGGCAGGCAGCACTATCTGTTAGAGTGCTGTTCCCTCTGTGCGCAGAGAGGCAGCTCTCCTCCTCCCACAGAGTGCATCTTGAGCACTGCCTGGACAGCCCCCACGGCCCCCTTCAGTGTTCACAGCTTGGGTTTGGCAGTGTCCACTGTGAGAAGAGACTGTTGCTGACCTAAGTTGTCCCCACTCTGGGGCCTTTTGGTTGTCAGCTCTTTGCTATTGCAACACAAACGTTTTGGCACAATGAAGAGTCTTGGCTCAATTTGTGGTGTGTATCTGGAGGGCAAGTCCCTAGCAGAATCGGGAAGAGGGTGTATCTGTAGGTGCTCATTAGGCATCTGCTTGTTTGTTTATTGTCACCTTCTGGCTTCAGCCACATGGCCTTGGACAAATTGATGCTCTGTTCCTGTTGAAACCTCAGTTTCCCCTTTGTAAGATGGGATGAGAACGTTTCTGCTCAAAGTCCCTAGCAAAGTCTAGAGGAACATGCATCAGAGTTTCAGTAGATGTTGCCAAAAATGTTGTACCAATTCACCTCCCCCCCAACAGTATGCCTGTTCCTCACACCCATGCCAGCACAAGTGTTGTTAACCTATTTAATTTTGGCCAGTATTATAGTTGAAAATATTAACTCTTAATTTAAAAAACCAAGACTTAAGGAGACAATAGTTGTGGAGTTTTTTTCCTCCTGTAGAAAGGTGAACCGCCTTAACTTTTTAAAAAGTTTTCTTGAACTAAAGTGGGTTAAGTTACTAACAAATCATGTGGCAAATGGAGTTGCTTGTATTCCTGCCCAGCGTTTATAGAATAGAGTTGTTGAGGGGAGGAAGCTGGCTGGCTGATCTCGAGTAAGTAGGTTTATGACCAAAGCTGAAGAAGGTCCCATGGTGGATTGGTGAGAGTCAGTGCTGGCCCTGCTGCCTTTCTCACTAGGGTGGGAGAGTCAGGAGGTCTTATCTGTGTCCTGCTGAGCCATGGTGTCAGCTAAGGTCAGGACTTGGGAGGGTGCTCACCGGTCCATTTTGCCTAATCACTCTGCTGGTGATTTCGTGAGCCCAACTCAGTAAAGGCCACATCTGTCCCAAGGCTCACTGTGCCCTCTCCCTTCTGCTCCCTGGCATAGTGGGGAAGAGAATTAGATGGGTTCTCGTCATCCGCGTGGTATTCCTGGTCCTGAGTGGCTGTGGGACATCTTACTCTGTGCCTCAGCTGCAGTTTCAAGGAGACAGGTATGCTGGGGTATGCACAGGCAGGGACTATGGATGAGTGGGCTGAGCCTGCCATCAGTGTGGTCCTTGTGGTCAGGGGATAGTGAGGAGGGAGGTCTCGGCTCCACCTAAGCTCAGGCTCAGAGAACAAATCTGGTTGTCCTCACTGCCTTGCTGTGCCACCTTGGTGCCAAACTCTGGAGTGGCATCATCCTTGTCTGTAAGGTGCACATAGGTGGAACTGGGTGTCAGGCTGGGCACAACATCTGGCACATGGCAGGTGCTTCATGGGTGTTCTATAGACTGAGCCTTGGCAGCTCTCTCCCACCTCACTCAGGCCTCTGTCTCCTCACTGCTGTACCTGCAGCCCCTCCCTGTCCCCATCCTTGTCCTTGTTCTCTCTCAAATGGCTCCTGTTGTTGCCTCCTGAGAGCTGTCCTGAGCGTCATGCCCAGGCCCCCATAGCCTGGCTGGGGACCGCCCTTCCTTCTGGAAGTCCCACCCGCCCTTCATGCCTGAATGCTTCTCTCCAGGGAATTCCCCTGCCCCGCCACCTTCTGGACTTGCCTGAGCCCCTGCTCCCAGCACTTAGCAGCGGAGGAGGTAGAGGAGCTATGGGGATTGGTGGAGGACCCTCCTTAAGGTCCATTGCTCAGAGTCCTCTACAGAGTTACAGGGAGTAAGACCCATCCTCCTAGAGTGTTTGCTTCCGGAGCAGGAAAAGTTCTTGTCTCCATTAAAGTGTGTAGTGTATTCTCCTGCTCCTCTGATAACTCCTGAGAACATCCTTGTGTCCATTTCGTGAGCAGAGAGCTGTTGGGGGCTGGGAGGCTCTGAGAGACCCAAGGGCCTTTTGAGGGGCTAAGGGTGGTGGTATTCTGCTGTTGACATGAAGAAGCCTGGCTAGGGTTGGAAGCGGGGGTCGTGTGAATCTTTGGAGCACTGAAGGTGTCCCTAACCCCAGGGCCTGACAGGGAGAGGCAGCTATAGGCATCCAAAGATGATGAAATTGCACTCTCATCACTGTTTGGCAACTCCCTCTTCTACTGGGCCTTCCTTTCCCACCTACAGAATGTGGAGCAGGGAATCATGAAGGAATTTTGGGGAGTCTTCCACTTTTAAAAATGTCCAAAACTTCCACCCAATCCCTGGTGCTGTTTCCTCCAGTGGGGCCTGGAGACTGGGCACCTGTATATCTCAGTGATCCTGGAATCCAGCCAGGGAATCTGCCTGGCCTCAGGCATGTGGCTGGTATGCTACAGGCCAGCCCTGCTAGCATGTGGAGGTGTGGCCCTAGCCACCTTCCACTGGATTGGAGGCAGGCACAGCTGTGATGGAGCAGCTTGTCTTTGGGGACACCAAGCGTGCTTAGAGGCTTAGCAGGTGGGGCCAGAGGAAGGCCATTCCCAGTGCACAGAGCCTCTGGGCCCTGGAGGAGCCTGGTGCCACCTGAGTGGGAGAGGAGGCTGACTGCATGTAGTGTCTGAACCCATAGTTTCTATACTTTGACTCCACAGGGGAAGTGTGGACCCTGCCTGGGCCCTTAGAAGCAGTATGGCCCTGAACAAGCCATTCTGCCTGTTTGAGCCACAATGGGTTAATAATGGTGCCTGTCACCTCCTCCCAGTGCTGAGCACTCTGTGGGGGCTGGGAGAGTCACTGTCCTTCCCTTGGATCTGAGCATCTGGCTTTGGTAAGGGCCCTGGCCCAGGTCCATGTGGGATTCCTACTGGGCCTCCTCTGTCACTCAGAGACCCCAGCCTATTCGATGGAGGAGATTGATTTCCTCCTTGTCTATTTGGGGCAGCCCCCCTCAGCCAGACCTGCCTCTCCATGTATGTGGGCCAGATGAAGGGTATTACACACATCAGGAGTAAAGAAAGATTTGGTTTCTTCTTAGACAATACACGACCTGTTTGAGGTGGTGGCAGCTGGTGGGCAGGGCTGGCCAGGACTATGTAGGCTGGCTCTGATGGGCAAAGTGTTGGCCGCAGACCCCATGTTGTCCAGTATTCAGAGTGTGGCCCCTCAAGCCGACCCCCAGAGCAAGAGAGGTCCCAGTGGGTGGCTTACCTGCCGCCTAGGGATTAAACCCTGCCATCTCAGGCCAGGTTCAGCTCTGCTGTGGGAGGTAGATGGAGGGGTGGGGGGCTGAGAGGCAGGCAGGTGCCCCTTGCCACCCTCAGAACAGCGCGGGCTGTCCAGGCTCAGGCAGATGATGGGATCTTGGGGGAGGACTGGAGGCCTTGCTTTTTCTTAGAAGTTATTATGTTTTAAAAATCATACATTCATTTCAGGCAGGAATGTCAGAAAGTAGAGAGTGCAGTGTTGGCAGGACATAATGCATGACAAACATGGGGAGCCCTGGGTATTTCTGCCTGCCAGCTGTTCTTCCTACGTGAATGTGTGAGATACCCAAGACACCATAAGACAGGGAAAAGGCATTGTGCATCTGTAACTTTTTTTTTTAAAGATAGTTTGTTACTACTCTCTGGGTTACAGAAAAGTAGGTTAGTGAATAAAGACACAAAGTTTTCTGTAGACCCAAAGGTTCTGTGGCACTTCCAACTCTTTTACTATTGTGTTAGTATATGAAGTAATTGTCACTGTTTGCTTTTTATAGTTTGCCGTTTTTAAAGGCAGGTTTTTGCATGGTTCCCCTAAAAGGCTTTACTAATTTTTAAAAGCTACTTTCTTTGTTGTAAGTTTTGGACATAACAAAAAAGTAGGAAGAGTGACAGGGCAAGCCTACATGTGCTCCTGCCCTGTGTCCACAGTTTGCAGCTGTGGCCAGTCTTGTTTCTGTACCTCAGTTCATCTCCGTGCAGTTATTTCTGTAAGCACAGCATTTGTTTTGCTGAAAAAATAAGGACTCTTAATCACAGTTGAATTTTCACACCTAAAAATCTAACCGTAATTCTTTAAGGTCATCTGTTGTCCAGTCAGTGTTTGGATTTCCCCCAATTTGGCTCATAAATTTCATTTTACGTTTGCTTTGTTCGTATCAGGAGCTAAGCATGTTGCATTTGGTTGAAGGCCGTGCCATTTTAAAGATAGGGCCACAGGTGGCTCGTCCTGTGACCTCTTTCCCACCATGCTGGGATTAGCCCCGGCTGCTCCCCCCATTCCCATGATGTGGAGGGTGCTGGCAGGCAGAGGTTCCGAACCACTTTATCTTCCTTCACCTGGCAGGCACCCAACTCTTTCCTTTTCTTTTTAAAAAATCTAGCCAGGATGCCTCCTTCAGCTGAAACGTGCTTGGCTCTTGCATTGCAGCATCATTGTCACCTATTCCAGTTCATCTGTTACGCCAGCCTTCACTGTATAACTCAGCACTCAGGTGCCACCTGAGGTAATGTTGTCATCTAGTGAATGTGTTCTGACTGACTTGTGTTCACACTCTTTAAACCTGAAGGGAGAAGCTATTACTGTCCCCATCCCACAGTTAGGGGTGCCAAGGTCAAAGTGAGGACTGCCCATACTATTACTATCTGGGCAGCTGACTCCACCATTCTTGGCTTGATTTCTGTGACCTAGAACTGGTCCCTCCCCTCTCTAGGCCTCAGTTTCCTTGTTAGGCCAGTGCATCACTGACACCCTGGTGAGTGGACCAGCTTCTCCCTCTAGTGACAGCATCATGGCAGGCTCAGGACACAGCTGCTTGGGGGACATATGTTGCTTTCTTCCTGGTCTCCCCTGGCCACTTTGCGCTGTCCTTTCTCACACCCCTGTGCCTCTCAGTACCACCCTCGCACCTGCAGCTGCAGGGTCCTGGGGATGGTTAATGACCGGCTTGTCCATGAGTCTGAGGGATTCCCCGGGTGTCCTACAAATGTGACCTTCTAACATAATGGCATCTTATCATGGTTTAATTTGCATTTACTTGTTCACCGATGAGGACCAGGCCAGTTTTACTTCTTCTGTAGTTCTGCTATCATACTTCTTTTTAAAATGTGAATCTGTTCCAGAGTGATTGATATATGAGAGAACAATTTGAGCATAATGAGAATTTTGGATTTGCCTCTATGCAATTTCATCCTCAAAAAACACTAGTAAACACAGAGCCCTGCCCCTAGCTGACCTGAGCCATGTGAGGAATACACAGGACACATACACCCACATCTGGTGGTACAGCTTCCCATCCCATTTCAGAAAACCCACCTTCTACCATCTCACCGAAGTTTGCCAGCTGCCAGCTTGTGACTGCACACCCACTAGCAAACCTCGGCACTTTGTTAAGATAAAGTGTCATGTGTATTGTAGTGTTTATATGGTTTTTTTGTTTGTTTGTTTGTTTTTTGAGAGAGAGTCTCATTCTGTTGCCCCGAGTAGGGTGCCGTGGCATCAGCCTAGCTCACAGCAACCTCAAACTCCTGGGCTCAAGCAATCCTTCTGCCTCAGCCTCCGAGTAGCTGGGACTACAGGCATGCGCCACCATGCCCGGCTAATTTTTTCTATATATTTTTAGTTGGCCACTTAATTTCTTTCTATTTTTAGTAGAGGTGGGATCTCGCTCTTGCTCAGGCTGGTTTCGAACTCCTGACCTTGAGCGATCCACCCGCCTCGGCCTCCCAGAGTGCTAGGATTACAGGCGTGAGCCACCACGCCCGGCCTGTTTATATGTTTTTAAACCATTTACCGTGTAAAACTGTGCTGCCTTTTTTTCATTAATTTTTTTTTTTTTTTGAGATAGAATCTCACTCTGTTGCCCTGGCAAGAGTGCAGTGGCACCATCACAGCTTACTGTAGCCTCGAACTCCTGGGCTCAAGGGATCCATCTACCTCAGCTTTTCAAGTAGCTGGGACTATAGGCGCATGCCACCACATCCAACTAATTTATCATTATATTTTGAAAATAAACTACTTTAGAACAGTTTTAGAGCTATAGAAAAATTTCAAAGATAGTACACAGAGTTCCTATATATCCCACACTTAGTTGCCCCTATTATTAATATCGTACATTAATGTGGTACATTTGTTACAACTGATGAACCAATATCAAGGTATTATTATTAATACTTTACTCAGATTGCCTTAGTTTTTACCTAATGTCCTTTTTCGTCCCAAGGTCTCATCCAGGATATCATGTTACATTTATTTGTCAGTGTGTTTTTAGGCTCCTCTTGGCTGCGACAATTTCTCAAACTTCTCTTATTTTTGGTGACCTTGACAGTTTAAGAAAGATCGATCAGGTGTATTTTAGAATGTCCTCAGTTGGACTTTGTCTGATGTTTTTCTCATGATTAGATTGGGGTTATCGGTTTTAGGGAGGAAGATCATAGAAATAAGATGCCATTCTCATTGCATGTCGGGGTACATATTGTCAACATGACATCACTGTTGCTGTTGACCATAATCACCTGACTGAGGTAGTGTTTGTTATCAGGTTTCTCCACCTCAAGTTACTCTTTTCCCTCCTGTCCAAACTGTACTCTTGGGAAGCAAGTCACTTATGTGCAGCCCACACTTGAGTGGGGAGTTTGTTCCTTGAGGGCAGGGTATCTGCATAAATTATTTAGATTTTTTCTGCATGGGAGACTTATCCCTCCCCCCTTCCTTTAGTATATTGATATAGACTCATGGAAATTTATTTTATACATAGGGTTATAGTCCAAAACCTTATTTTCTTGTTTAAATTGTTCCAGCATTGGCTCTTGAGAGGTCTTTCAGATGGCTTTCATGCCCTTTGACATATCTTACCATTGTGACTTTTCATTTTCCTTTTTTTTTTAAAAGCAATTTCCTACTTTCTGGTACTATAAGATGTTCCAGGATCATCTTGTATATTTTCTGCCCCAGCCCTAAAAATCAGCCATTCTGCCCAAGAAGCCCTGGTTCTTTTAATTGAGAAAGGTGTTAGAAAGCAAGATCTAGTTGCTAGGTGTGCCAGTTGCTTTTGAGGTATCTTGGATTATAGGCTCTTTCATCTACAGAGCAAGGAGATATATGTGTTACTAATCCATGTACATACACTTCTCTAACTAAACCTGTATGTATATTCAGCCAAACATGAATTCATACTTATGTGTCCAACTTTAACCCATTTTACCATGTGGATCATTCTTACCAGTTCCCCTTGCTTATCTGTAACTCCCACACCAACAATGCAGCACTTGGCTCCCACCATCTGTCATACAATAACTTAATTGTCTTATTCCAGTCCACATGTACACAGTAACAGAATTGTTAACCTGGATCCCCATGGGAAACAACTTTATCAGCTGGAGGACAGTGCTTTTGTGTAGTTCCTTTTGCCTCTAGACTTATAGACTTAATTCCAAAGTTATTTAAGTTAGCACCTTATTGCCCCATCCCCTTCAGTAAGGCTGTTTCATAAATTTGTAATACAGTTAGATTGTTTTGTCACATTCTGCATTCCATCCTAGATCCCCTGATTTCCTAAGTGATTCCTTAAAAATTCATATACATTAAGGTTGACTCTTTGCTCTATGAAGTTATCTGGGTTTTGATAAGTGTGTCATTTATCAACCATTACAATTATCATACAGAATTGTTTCACTGCCTTAAAAAAAATCTCCTGTGCTTTACCTATCCAAACCCCATTCCCCGTGAACCTCTGGCAAGCACTGATCTTCTAACCATCTCTGTAGTCTTGCCTTTTCCAGAATGCCACATATTTGGAATCATACAGTGTGTAGCCTTTTCAGACTGGCTTCTTTCACTTAGCATTATGCATTTGGAATTCATCCGTGGCTTAATAGCTCTTTTTTTTCCCAATCACAATAATACTGTATGGATGTACCACAGTTTGTTTATCTGTTCACCTATTAAAGGACATCTTGGTTACTGCCAGTTTTTGGCAATTATGAATAAAGCTGCAATAAACATTCATCAAGTTTTTGTGTAGACCTATGTCAGTTGCCAGTCATATGGTAAGACTGCTTAGCTTTGTAAGAAACTGCCAAACTCTTCCAAAGTATCTGGGTTATTATGTATTCCCACCTGCAACGAATAAGAGTACCTGTTGCTCCATATTCTTGCTAGTATTTGGTTGTGTGGGTGTTCTGGATTTTGGCCATTTTAATAGGTGTTTAGTGTAATCTTATTTTGTTTAATTTGCAGTGCCCAAATGATATATGATGTTGACCATCTTTTCATATTGCCATTTGTATGTCTTTAATGAGGCATCTGTTCTGATCTTTTGCTCATTTTTAAATTGGTTTGTTTATTTTCTTATTTTTGAGTTTTAAGAATTCTTTGTATATTTTGGTTACAAGTCCTATTTTGCAAGTAATTTCTCCTAGTCTGTGACTTGTTTTTTCATTCTCTTAGCAGTGTCTTTGACAGAGCAGAAGTTTTTTATATTGATGCAATTTTTGCTTTCATGGGTCATGCTTTTTGGTATTTATAAACCTCTGTCACATAGATTTTTTTTCTCCTATTTTTTTTTCTAGTTTTCCAGTTTTGACTTTTCCATTGAGTTTAAGGTCTATATCTAGATTCATTATTTTGCTTATGTCCAGTTGTTCTAGCTCCATTCATTGAAAAGACTATCCTGTATAAATTGCCTTTGCTCCTTTATCAAAGATCAGTTGACTATATTTGTGTAAATCTTTTCTGGTCTCCCTATTCAGTTCCATTGAGCTATGTGGTTATTCTTTTGCCGGTACCCTGCTGTCTTGATTATGTGTTATAGTTTTTTATTATCTGCTTATCTCTTTTTATATATTACTGATGAAGTTGTGTCCCTAACTCATCTTTCCCTTAAGCCCTTTTGTTGTATGATTTTGCACTGCACATTGATTTTTAGAAATGCATGTGTTATAGGAAGCAGGGACTGAATCACCCTTTCTCTTCCTGACTAGGATTTGCTAGGGGCTCAGGTCATTAGCCCTGGACTGGCAGGGATGGTCTTGGTCACTGCTGACCAGTGATAGTCCTTCTTTTTTGTTTTTAATCTTGAGAAAAAGTAATAGAATATACATGGTTTTTGGAAAAAAACAAAACAAAACTCATCCAGTGCAGTTGGTTAGATTCTTGATAAAGGATAACTGTGATATTTCTCTTCTTCCATTGTGTTTTTCTGTCCTTGTTTTTTAAGTCAGTCTACAGGACAAAGCCTTCGTGTAATTAACCTTCTATTTGAGCTCAGCTCAGGGTTGACTCACTCCTGTAAACCAGCCAGGTGAACTGCTTAACTTAGCCATGTGTATTTTCACTGAGGCAGCAATTAGGGGAAGGGTCTTGAGGCAGCTATTGGTCAGATCTGGGTTTGAGTCCCACCCAGGCATTCACACAGGCAGGAGCTGGTGCCGGATCCCTCCTGACGTGTGACATATGGTCCTCCTTTGGGATTTCAGATGCTTCCTCTCTCATGTCAGTGCCAGTTCCACCCTCGCCAGGCTCCTGAGTAGCTGCTGCTACCACGACATCTGAAGCCCTTCTCTAGCCTGCTGGGCCCGTTGGTCTAACTCCTCATCCTCCAGCCCTTCCACTGGTCCCAGGGCTCCACCTTACTCTGAGATAACCACCCTGATCTCTCTCCCCACACTTGCTTCTCTTCTTTGCTGGCTTTGGGACAGTTTTTCAGGAATGCACACATGGACTTGTGGTCAATCAGGTGATACTCTGCACACTAGGCCATACTGCATTAGGGTCTTCTGAGGCATGGTACCTTGTCCCACGTCTGAGCCTCCCTGATCAGGGTTACGGCTGTCATCTACCCAACCTCCTCTCTCCCCACCCTCTGGCTGTGCCTCAGTTTCTAGTGTGGGCTACTGTGTCCCCACCTGCACTGGCTAGAATGTAAAATGCCGTCCTATTCTCAGGACTCACAAGGAAGTGAGGCTCAGAAAGGACATGTGTGGGCCCCTTCCTCATTCTCCTCAGGGCTGCTGCCCTCTGAGAAGTTACTTTTGTTTATAATGACCTCAGCTTGTCTGTCACCTTCCCCATAGGCTTACCTGCTTTTGGGACCCCACACAGTCCTACACTGTAGGCTTTTGGGAGGGATTTGTGGTGAACATTTTTCCTTCTCCCTTCACCATGGGGCACAGTCATTGCCTGTGGTTTGCATGGTGGCTGCTGCCACTGGAATCAGTGTTGCTACTGTTGTGGTTGGACTGGGATGTGGCCCAGGCAGTCTCTACAAGAGGGTGTCCATGTATGAGGGTCACGTGACAGCATAGGAGGGAACTGCAGGCCTCCCTTCGGGCAGCCTGTCCAGGCCATGCATGCCAGGACCAGACACTGGGCTTGGACTGCCTCTTGGGACACAGTAAGTCCCAACATCCCTCAATCTTAGCATTAGGCTCTCACCTTGAAGTGTTGCAAGCCCTTTGCAGCAGGTGACCTGCAGGAGACTTTAGGCTAGACATGTACCCAGGGTGCCTATCACTCATCAGTGCTCTCAGGTGAGTGTCAAGACATTCTGAAGGGCCTTGGCTCCTGCTCTTTCTTGCTTCCTGGCTGTAGCATTGCCAACAGGCCTGTCCATCTTCCAGAACTTCTCTGGGCAGATTGAGCATTTGTGTTGTCACAGCCTGTGACTATCTTTCTCCTCCAGCTCCGCTCTCTTAGTGCATCCTGCAGCGGGAAGAACCCTGGGGATTGTAGAGAGACAGGCTAAGCTTGAGCTTCTTCTGCCACTTACCGACTGTGAGCCTTTCTGGCCCTTGCAAAACGGCTCTAATAAGGTGAAGAAATGTGATGAGGGTTAGAGATGAAGTGAAAAGAAAACCTGGGCTGCTGCTGGCTCTCCTGTGGTTTCCAGCCCAGCGTGGCCCAGGCTACTCTGCCTGCTGAGCTATCCTCCCCTTGCCTGGAACAGATGTGAGCTGGACAGCTGCCCGTCAGAGTCTTCAGGCTGCTTCCTCCTGCCCTGACAACAAGCTGTTAAATGGAGGTTTGTGTTAGAGCAGCCAGCTGCCGTGAAAGACAAGGGCTGGTCCCCAGGCCCCAGGACTGGCCTCTGAGTGCTTGGGTTGGGGAGCCAGGGTCTGTGGGGACCTCTGCCAGCCCTGGACGCAGCTGGCCAGAAGCCTGTCTGCTGACACTGGGGCAATTAGGGTGTAATCTTCTCTAAATGGCACCCAATTCTGACTAAATCCCTCCTGCCCAGGGATGAATTCCCAGTTTTCTAAAAGCAGCTTAGCATTTGGACACTGCCCAGGGCAGCTAGGGTTCGTGGTTGGTGGTGGGACAGCCACTGCAGATTGATGTGGGCCTCACAGAGGAGGGGACATGGGTGGGCAGGGGCTGGTAGTAACCACCACAGCCCCACGCTGTTCCCTGTGCGGGCACCTCTCGGACCCTCGGTCCTAGTGATCTCCATATCTATAAGTGTAGGTGCTCCTAGGGAAACAAACCCAAAGCCGCATGGTGGGAAGGGGTGAGCTGGCTTCCCTCAACCTCCTGCCATGTGAGGGCCAGATGGGCCTGCAGAGGGGCTGGGGCCGGGCACGTCTGATGACGAGTGACATCTGCTGGGCAGGGTGTGGGCAGAGGTGGGGGGGTGCACCGGTTCTCACTTGGCCCCTGATTCCCGGGGGGCCCCCACCCTCTCTTGCAGGGACTTGTGCAGCCTTCCCTGGCTCCTGCTTGATTGGTCCTGAGCCTCCTCCCTGCTCACCTGCCAAGTGAGGCTATCTTGGCTCCTTGGGGCTCAACTCCACCTCCTGCCCTCTTCCTAGTACCCCTCTGCCCTTCCCTGGGCATCCTCTCCTCTGGGAACCACTCTGCTACAAAAAAGAAAAATGATTTTTAGAGTGAGAAGCCCTATGGTGCCACTCAGGTAAATCATCTGTCTGACCTTGCCGAGCCTCCGTTTGCTCACCTATGAAATAGGCTGATAAAGGTTTCTGCTTTGCAGGGCTGCTGTTAAGATCACACGAAATCTTTCTACCTCTCTTCCCTCCTGGGGGTCCTGGAGCCCACATTCTGTACTACCCAAGTCTACTCAGGAAATGCCCTTTGAACAAAGGGAGAAGGGAATTGATTTGGGGGAGCTCCTTCTTGGAGCCTCCCCATCCAGCTGGGGGTAGATGGGAAGAGCTGGCTGAGGAGGTGGTGAGGTGGGGTCCCTTTGGGTGTTCATTGGGTCTATGAGAGGGCCCAGGTAGAAACAGGTCTATTTCTGGCTTCTTAGCTGACTTGTATTCAAGTAGAATTGTGCATGTGGAGCTGGCCCGTCTGCCTGCACGCCAGGATCACTGGAGGGCTTTCAAAAATTCTAAAGCCCATGCCACACCCAGACCTATTAAATCAGCAGTGTTTATGCTTCCAGAATGATCCCTGTCGGAAAACAAGTGTGGGAAAACAAGTGTCGGAATGCTATCCTGTCATTGCAGTTTACACTTGGGAGTCTGAACCCTTCTTGCTCTGCCTGTTGTGATTTGGCCCATGAGTGGATCCAGCCTCCTAAGCTGAGAACCCAGGGTGCTTCCGTGCCCCTCTGGAGTATGTGTGAGCTGAGGGAAGACCCAGGAGAGGGGTGTTCCTGGGACCCATTCCTGCCGCTGAGTCACTAGGGGTGTGTTCCCTCCACTGGCTGGTGAGAGAAGGATAAGGATGCCTCAAAGGAACCTACAAAGCCAGCCCACACTGTACACTCTGTACCCCATGAGCTCCCTGCAACCCCAGCCATACTCAGCCTCTTTTAGCCCCACCCTGCAACCCCAGCATCTGTCCACCCCCAGGATCTGCCCTGCCATTTACCCACTTCTGGCGTGAGGCCGATCACCTCCCAGCTATGTTGACATGTCCTCTGTCTGTCCTCCATTCATTCCACAGATACTTCCTGAACAGTCCCACTTACACACTCAGTGCTGGGCATAAAGGGTGCGCACAGGACAAGCCTTAGCCCTTCCTATGCGAGTCAGTACCATCCTGCCCACATTGTGTGTGTATCTGGGTGGTTGACTCTGCCTTCTGCCCAACCCTTCTCTCAGCACCTGTGATCTGAAGTGCTGGCTAAGGATGGCATGATGTTGGATTAGAGGGAATTCTGTCCTAAACTGGATGTTGGACTTTTCCTTCCTGTCCAGTGGGTCTAGCCCTCCCTGTTGACCTGGGGACTGACCCCAGGGTCTTGGGCCGTGTCCTTGGAGCTCTGCCCACACAGTGCTGGCCATGAGGGACATGGAGGTCAGGACCTGGTCTAGGAGCCTGGCAGGGGGTTTGGAAGGGGCACACCAGCATGCAGATCCACTTCCCCAGCATAGCCAGGGGTCTGGCGCAAAGTGCTTTTCCACAGAGCTGCCCAACTCCTGCCCTGGGTCATGATGCTCTAAGATCAGCACATAGGATGTAGTCTTGGCAGGGTGGGTGGAGGGCAAGTTCTGTTTCATCCCCTCGATCCCTGGTGACAATCCTGGCTGTGAGATGTGGTCTGATAGAGACAGTGGGGAAGTCACAGGGCTCTGTCCAGCCCTCCAGAAGGTTCTGTCTTTATATAAGAGCTTGGCAAGCCACCATCTTGGTTGCCTTTCCCTAGAGGCTGCCGGAGACCCCCTCCACCACCTTCCATATTGATGTGAGGCCTCATTTTCAGTCCAGGCTGCATTTTTCAGCGTGGCCTCTGACCTCTGACATGTTTGGAACAATTCTGGCTGCTGACCAGATGATTGTTTATACAGCTCTCATTTTTAAAATCAAGGTGTAATTTGCCTTTAAGATGCACAATTGTGTACACTCATGTGGCTGCCCTGCGGTGAAGGTTACCCTGAAGTCTCATGCCCTTCCAGTCCACCCACCAGTGTGCTGTCTGCCTTCTGCTGTGGTGATTAGGTTTCTTCATACTTGGTGTGCAGCCTTTGGAGGAACTCACAGTCATGCGGGTCAGGAGTTTTCTCACTCTGAGCAGCGTCCACTGTATTACCATACCAGAGTTAGTGAACTCTGGGCATTGGCTTTGTTAGCTCTTGGAGTGCAGCCACTGTGCACCATGCACCAGGCTAGGTGTGGACATCTGGCATGTCCTTCCACCTATCTCAGGTGATGCCCACAGCAAGGCCCTTGCCCCCTCGTGTCCACATGGACATGGCCCCCAGCAGGGAGGCCAGCCAGCCCCTTCAACCAAGCTTTGTTCCCTCAGTAACCTGTGTCTGGGGAAGGAAGGACCATGTGTCATGAGGGAAATGATCCCCACAAATTGTGAGAAATGGTGCTCGGGGACCACCATGACTGCCTTCAGCCAGATCTGAATTAATAGGCACTCCCCTGTAAGCCCAAGCATTCTAGATTCCACGTTAAGACCCTGAGATCCACAAGGGTTGAGTCACAGGTGTTCACGCCCCTGGGAATGGAAGTTTCCAGTTCTCCAAGTGCTTCTGAGGAGCAGGGTGGGTTGGGGTACTGGTCAGATAATCAAGTGCCATTAGTCCAAGTCCAGTCACTTCTGGCTTGTCAACCTCCTCTTTCTTGCTTTTTCTGTTAGACCCACTTGGGGAAATGTTTATGGAAATGCATGTTCTCAGAGTTCAGTTTCTCGCCTGTGAAAAGAGCTAATACCTCCCATGAGAGAAGCTGATGAGCTTATTTGGGGCCGACTGCGATTTGCAGTGACTGACACCTTGAGATTATTGCCCTCCCTCCCTTAAGCACCCCAAGTTCTCTTGCTTTTCTTTTAATAGCTGTGTCGTCCTCCATCTTCTGCCCCCCCTGGGCCCTCGTCAGAGCTGGAGAGGTGATCATGGCAGCCCAAGGCTGGAGGGACCTGCAATGGTAGGGAGGGGACATCTGGACAGAGCAGGCCCAGCAAAGATGGGGACCGTGCCCCTCCATTAGGTGGGTCCCAACCCTTGTCACACTGCCTTTGCCTGTCCCTCTCGCACACCTCGAGGGCTTTCTGTCTTGGATCCAGGTCATTACTGGGCTAAGCAATAGGCAGCAATTCCAGCTCACCTTCCACGCATCCCCTGAATCTGTCCCTCACTCCTGGCCCCCAAATTCTCCTATCCCTCCCTCTCAGGTTTGGGTTCACTTTCTGCTGGTGCTTTGTAGCTACTCTAACTTGTTTTTACTTGAATTGCTAGCAAGGCTGTATTTCTGTTTGTGGGATGACTAGAAGCATTTGGCCCTGTGTAAACCTTTTTCTTTCCGTTTCTTTTCACCATTTCCTGACCAGGCTGTGTTCTTATATCAGGTTTTTCTGACATGCATTTATGGAAGTTTGATTTTTCATTCTATCTCTGATACCATCCATTTCATCAATACTATGCAATTAAATTCCCTGTGGTACATTTGGTTTGGGATTTTATTAATCTTTTTAACTATAATTACATATAGTAAAGTGCACAGACTTTAAGTGCATGTGTGTATGTTGTCAACTACACATATCATCCTGGAGTACATCTGTGGGTTGTTAGCACTCATTGCTGCATGGGGTTTGTTTGTGTGGATATACCACACCTCTCTCACTCATTGTCAGGTAGACAAGCAGCATTAGGGTCATTTTCAGCTTGGGGCTGTTAGACTATTCCTGTTGATGGCTGGTGCCCATTTCTGTTCAATGGAATGGCTGGGACAGTGTAGGGTGGGCTGTCATCCAAAGTAGCACAGGAGTATGTGGGAGCTCCTATTCTCACTGTCCTCACCCCTGGCACTTGGTGTTGTCATTGGTTTAAATACTAACCATTCTGAGCAGTGTGTAGCAGTAGCTCATTCCCATAGTAATTTGTATTTCCCATAGACCATTTCCTATGTTTACTGGCTATTCAGAGAGCCTCTTTTGTGAAGAGTCTGTTAAAGACCTTTGCCCAGTGCTCCTGTTGGGTGTCTGCCTTTTTCTTATTGATGTGTAGGAGCTCTTTATATATTCAGGATACACATCCCTTTGCCATCAGGCAGAAGTTCTGACACATGGTACAGCAAAAAGAACTGGCATGAAGAGGGCAAGGGACAGCTCTGTTCCAGCTATGCTTCTGTCCCTATTATGGCCTTGGCCTCCTGGAGCCTTAGGTTCTTCCTCCATAAAATGGGAATGTGAATTCTCCTGAGAACTTTGGGACAGGCATCAAGTGAAATAATATGCTTGAAGAGCCATATAGGTAGTAGCTGTTATTGGTACTATTTAATAATAATTTTTTTTATAAAACAGAGAGAGACCTCACACCCACTAAATGGCTCTAATCAAAAGATAGACAGTAACAAGTCCTGGCAAGGATGTGGCAGAATTGGAACCCTCCTACATTACTGGTGGGAATGTAAAATGAGGTGGTCATTATGGAAACAGTTTGGCAAAACAGTTTGGAAAAAAAAAGTTCAAGAGATACTACATGACATAGTGGTTCTGTTCCTGGGCATATATTTGAAAATTGAAAGGATACATCCATGTGAAAACTTGTAGATGAATGTTTATAGTATCATTATTCATAATAGCCCCAAAGTGGAAATAAATCCAAATGCCTGTCAGATGATAGATAAACCTGCGATCTATTCATACAATGGAATATTATAATATTTGGCCATAAAAAGGAATTAAATTCTGATACATACTACAACATGGATGAACCTGGAAAACATTATGCT
This sequence comes from Cheirogaleus major, assembly GCA_963574435.1. Lineage (NCBI taxonomy): Eukaryota > Metazoa > Chordata > Mammalia > Primates > Cheirogaleidae > Cheirogaleus > Cheirogaleus major. The sequence continues at coordinate 20,808 of CAUYPO010011736.1, forward strand.
AAGTGAAAGAAGCCCATTACAAAAGATGACATATTTATTGTATGATTCCATTTATATGAAATGTCCAGAACAGATAAATTTATAGAGACCGAAAATAGATTGGTTGTTTTCAGGGTCTTGGGAAGGTAGCTGGAGAGTGACTGCTAATAGGGCTGGGGTTTCTTTGGGCGGTGATGGAAATGCAGAATTAATGGTGATGGTCACTCTGTGAATGTGCTAAAACCACTGAATGGTACACTTTAAAGGGTGAATATTATGCTATATGGGTTATATCTTTAAACCTTTTTTAAATGGAGGTAAGAGGGAGAGTCTTTTTGCTTGCTAAATCTTTTAGATAAATTTCACTCTTATTCTGAAGTAATCCCCAAAAGATTTGAGGCAGCTTCCCTCTAGGTCTATAGCTGTGGTGCCCGCATTGCATGAACTCCACATGACAACTTGAGGAATAATCCTACATTCAACTTATGTTTAGCCCTTCTCATTAGTGTATTTATTAATATAAGTTCTTTTAATAAATCTCATGTTTCTATTTAAATTAATATCTGGGGGTTAATTTTTTTAAGGTCAAGATTATAAATGTAACTTCTCTTTTTTATTATGTATTCCTAACCTGATAATTTAATTTAGAGGATTTTGTGGGTGTCTTGGTGTATTTGAGAGCACTAAATGACCTTTTGGGGCCTATTTCTTAGCACATTTCTAGACAAAATTGTCGTCTGCAAAAAATTATGAAATTTATCCTTTCTTATGTTTCTTTTTTTTTTTTTTTCCTGCTCTTCTCTTTTAAATGTGATAAGAGGGTACTCTGACCTCATCCTTTTAAGGAGGATAACTCAAATGCATCTTCATTTACTAATGCTTCTCAATTATTTATTAATACGGTCCATTATTTGTTATGTTTGCTCTTGTTTTAAACCTAGGTAGATTTACTATAGCTATAGATGCTCTTTTTATGACATTAAGAAAGAGGATTACCACATCCATTTTTCAAGAGCTTCAGCTGAGAAGAGCTTTAGGGTAAATTATAGGGAAAGTATCTTAGCATAGATGGCATTTTCACTTCCTTTTTTTTTTGAGACAGAGTCTCTCTCTGTTGCCTGGGCTAGAGTGCCCTGGCTCAGCCTAGCTCACAGCAACCTCAAACTCCTGGGCTCAAATGATCCTTCTGCCTCAGCCTCCCGAGTAGCTAGCTAGGGCTACAGGCATGTGCCACCATGCCCGGGTAATTTTTTCTATTTTTGGTAGAGACGGGGTCTCGCTCTTGCTCGGGCTGGTCTCAAACTCCTGAGCTCAAATGATCCACCCACCTCGGTCTGCCAGAGTGCTAGGATTACAGGCGTGAGCCACCGTGCCCGGCCTTCACTTCGTTTTTAAACATTAGTTTGTCTGTGGCAGAAATGGTAGTTCACCTTCTGACATACTACATGATTTACTTGTCATGCTTGTAGGCCTAC
>CAUYPO010011737.1:0-50780 GCA_963574435.1 Cheirogaleus major
TCCTGGATACAGCTGGAACCCATTCTACTAAGTGAAGCATCTCAAGAATGGAAAAACAAGCACCACATGTACTCACCAGCAAATTGGTATTAACGGATCAACACCTAAGTGGACATATAGGAATAACATTTGTTGGGTGTTGGGTGTTGGGCGGGTGGGAGGGGGAGGAGGGGATGGGTATATACAAACATAATGAGTGAGATGTGCAACGTATGGGGGATGGTCATGCTTGAGGCTCTGCCTCAAGGGGGAAGGGGGGCATGGGCAATATACATAACCGTAATATTTGTACCTCCATAATATGCTGAAATAAAAAAAAAATCACATACACATTTTAATAAAAAGAGTTAGTGAATATTTTACAATGGCCTGGATTTATCTGGAAGAGTTTTGTCAGGTTGATAAATTTTAGGCTAGAGCTTGAAAGATAATAGATGAGGTTTGGTAAAGAAATAGCAGCTGAACATGAAGTCAGCAATAGGAAATACAAACACAAAGTCAGCAATAGGAAATACAATAGTCTTCCCTTATCCATGGTTTTTCTTTCTGTGGTTTCAATTACCCGTGGTCAGCTATGGTCTGGAAATATTATTAATAACTGGAAAATTCCAGAAATAAACAATTCATAAGTTTTAAATTGCATGCTGTTCTGAGTAGCATGATAAAATCTTCTGCCATCCCACTCCATCCTGCTGGGGACGTGAATCATCCCTTTGTCCAGTGTATCCACACTGTAGATACTCCCCACCACTTAGTCACTTAGTAGCTGTCCCAGTCATCAGACTGAAAAAACATACTATATATAGGCTTTGGTACTGTCTGAGGTTTCAGGCGTCCACTGGGGGTCTTGGTCTTGTCCTCTGCAGATAAGGGGGTGGCTAATTTAGACTAACTTAGGTAAGGTGGGAAGGCTTATTTGGAGCTTAGGAAAGTTATGGTTGAAGAAAACATTAGGGGAGTGGTGATATTCTGTGCTAATGAGTGCAAATTTTATAGAAGAGGAAAGAGTAATTGTATATGTTCTTAAGCATGGAATGATAACTGATACAGTCTATATATGAAATATATTGAAATTCAAAATGTTTAGAAGCTTACAATATCCTGATATGTCTATAGTAAGCACCAGGTAATGTGGTGCTTTTGAAGGGAATGGTGACCGCAGAGCTTTCTGCAGTTGTTCGAGATTGATACATCCAGTTAACATAACACACTACTACAGTCCAGTTATTCAGTGTTCTGCTTCTTAAATGTACATGTATTCATTATTTTGTTTTAATTTTCTTCATACAATACAGATAGAGTAAATAAGGAGAATGAGGGAGGTTCTGATCGTGCGCTGAAGATTAGCCAGCTTTGAAATTTTGGGCAGGATCGTTGGTATATATTTGTTGCTTGAATGCACTCTGCTTCCTCCCCCGATTCAGATTGGCTAAGTCTTTTTCCTCATAGTTATTGCCATTTATGATTTTCATATCTTATTGCATAATAATTGCTTATTCTTTCAGCTATTCTTTTTATTGCTTTTTGGAAGCCTGTCAACTATTTACATTGTTGGTAGTGTGGGAGGGGGAGGTTGTATGTGGTTCTTATCTTTACCTCTTTCTCTTAGCCTAGCTGTTGAAATTCATCCTTTAGTTTTGCTGTGCATTGGAGATGATGAATAACAGTTACCTTGGAAGTAAACACCAAGTGAATGTAACACAGATCACTTGAGCTTATTTGTTGAGGGGGAAAACAAAAGCAGAGGTGATCATAACCTTTCCTTTGAGCATTTTCTCTTCATCTTCTTTGCTTTTTCTTCTCTTTCACTTACCTTTTCACCCTACCTGCTTTCTGTAGGCGATATTCTTTCCTGCGACTTCAAATTCTATCTGTATATTGACAGCTCCAAAATACTCAGAATCTCCCAGACCTCTCTCCTGAGCTCCAGACCTGTGTACATCTACCTTCCAACTTGATTATGTACATTTGACACAAAAATAACTTGTTTGAAACTCAGCTTGTGACTCCTGCTCCCCTACCTCTCCCACAACAAACCTGCTCATCCTTAGCCACCCCTGTCCACCCAGATATTCCTGTCTCGTTCCTGGCATCTTTCTGTCTTTCCCTTACCCATAATCCAGTCCATCACCCAGAATTTTTTGATTCCTCTTCCAAAATATCTCTCAGATTTTTCCATTTCTCTCTACCGTGTCTGTCATTAGGCTGCTGTCATCCCTTGCCTGGACTATTCCAGTAATCTTCAGACTGCCCCTGTACTTTTTGTATCCCCCATCTTCTTTGTATGTAGTGGTCACTTTCTTGCTTAAAAACGTTCAGCTGTGTCCCACGCATGTGGACTTTATTCATCATCGTGTCCCTGGGGTCCAGCATGAGCCATCCATACCTTCCTCTACTCTTTCAGCTGGTCCTACTCTCATTGTTATTCTTACCATTCCAGCTGCACTGTCTTTTAATTTTTGGAATAGTGCTTCTAAATTAGCTATGGCAAAGGCCCAGTTTTTATTTTCTGCTTAAAAATGAAGTACTATAAAAATGGAAGAGGGGACCCAAGGAATATAAATCTAAGCTCCAATTTCTTATTATGAGATTCATAATTTCTATATCAAATTGTTTTGAAAGTTTCTGAACACTTTATTTCAATTTCTGTAGTTTTGTCACTATGGGCCAGTAACAAAGAGTTTGTGGACCACACATGCTCCGCACCTTGAGTGCCATTATTCTAGAACAAATCAATCTCTTTGTCGTCAAAAGGTCTTTGCATTGGTTGTTTTCTCTACCAAAATGTCTATGCTTCTACTTCTTTCAGATTTTATTCTTATCCTCAGTGCTCTTCAGTTTTAGTGCATTGTGTTTAGGAGTAGACTTATTTTTAATATACCTTGCTTGACACTTGATATGCACTTTTAATTTGAGGACTCTTGTCTTCAATTTTGAAAAGTTCCCAGCAACTTTCTCTTTGAAAATTGCTTCTTTATCATTCCCTTTATTGTGTTGTTCTGAAATTCTTGCATTGGAGCTTCTCAGTCTGTTCTCCATTTGTGTCTCCTAATTGCTTTTTCACATTTTCTGTCTCTGCTGCAGTCTAGGTAGATTCTTCAGTATCATTTTAGAATTAACCCACTATCCAGTTTTCAGTCTAGAGTTTATCTCATGAGAGATTTTTATTTGAATGAGTATATATGTCACATCTAATTAGGTTATTTTTTCGTTTCTGCATGCTTTTATTTTACATTTTATTGTTATTGCTGTTACTCTTTCCTTCTTTGAAGACCCTAAACATTTTCAAAGTCATTTGGAGATTGTGCCACTTACTGTGTTGGTAAATTCATCTCCTGTTTCTCATGAGCCTGTAGTTTGCAGGCTCACTGAGTAGGAGTCCTCCCACTCCCAGCCCTTTCTAGTCTTTCCCCTTAGCCTCTTACTGGTGTTGTGAGTACTTCTATCTGTCCCTCTCAGGCCTCCAGTCCTCCTCCTATGACCTTATGGTAGCATGGTACTAGTTTTCTGTTAGCATTTCAGACCTCCCAAACTTCAGTGATTAGGGATTTTGCAGGAAAGTCACTGAGTTCTTGAGGGTTCTGACTCTGATGCCTTGTATCCTTCTTTCTGAATTCATAATTTCAACTTTATAAAATCTTTAGCTTTAGGGAGAAACTTCTGCCTTATTTTTTTTCAGCCTTCTTTCTAAAGTGTAAAGCCTTACTCCAGCTGCTGGATTCACTAGTGTGGCTTTAGTTCCCTGCCTCTGGGGCACTTTGTAAGCCTCACCATTGCCTTGAAGGAGCTACTGCTATCTGCTTTCAGACCTGGCAGCAGACACATGACCTTACTTTGTGATTCTATTCTTCCCCTGGTCCAAAGAGATGTATATCTTGTTTTATATATGTCTGTGTCTTTTTGTTTTCCTATTTTGCATTTATCTAATCATTGCTGTGTGTTTGGAGCAGGAATAACCAGAACCTGAAAGCATACTTTTCTGTACCAACTTTTAAGTTCTCTTAAAAGTCTTTCACTCATACTTTGCCTGGTTAACTCCTAGTTTAACCCCAGGGACCATGTTTATCCCCTTCAGCACTGTATAATGTGCCAACCATGATGCCTCACAATATGTACCAGTCATAAATTGAGTTGATTAAATGGTAGGTAGCTATATAAGATTAAAAATTCAATTGTATTAGATAGCTTGGGAGGAAGGCTGTCTTACGGTGCCCTAAATACTAGTATAAGGGCATTACTTTATCCTTTAGGCAGTTGGGAATTTTGAAGCCAGTGGCAAAAGTATGCTAAGTGATAGTTTTTACCTGAAAATAGTGTATGAATTTTATTGAAGCTGGGAAGGTAGAGGCAAGAAAATTCTTGAGAAAGCTGTTTAGAATCATTTGTGTTTGAGAGGATAATGAGCTCCAATAAGAATAGTAAGGCTAGGTGCTGTGGCTCACACCTATAATCTCAGCACTTTGGGAGGCTGAGGCAGGAGGATCGCTTGAGAGCAGGAGTTCGAGACCAGCCTGGACAACATAGTGAGACCCTGTCTCTACAAAAAATTTAAACATGTTTTTAAATTAAAAAATAGAATAGTAAGAATAAGGGGCAATGATTGAGGATATAATTTTAGGTAGCATTGGAGGGATCTTAATGACTGAATATGGAATCAGAAGCAGATAAAGCCACATTTTCAAATGTAAGTGAAAAGGGCAAATGACAGTATTGGAGCTGAAACTAGAAAACCACTTACCCTTTAGTAAGATCCTCCATGTTCTTTTCTCTGTATTGTCTCTGCTCTTCTGAATCCTGTCTTTGTCCATGTTAATTTATTCTTCTGTTTTCTGGTTCTAATGTGAAACTAAGGTATCATTTTAATGACTATAAATTCCCTCAGTTTGTTTTAGTTGAGTTTACTCTTTTATAATCTTTCAAGCCCATGTTCCCCTGCCAGAATTTTGCTTTATTCAACCTGTATGCAATGTGAATGGTTTTATTCCACACATTAGCCCTCAATTAAATTTTATCCCTCTTGGTTTTAACTATTTCCCAAGATATAGTATCTGTTGTAAACTAATTTGTTTTCATTTATAGGTAATTTATATTAAGTAAGCTTGAATAATTGCAGCAATAGGAAGAGATGTTTATAGTAAATATCTTTTTCAAGGTAATTAGTAACTCATTGATAGATATTATCTTAGTCCATTCAGGTTGCTATAACAAAATACCATAGGCTGAGTGGCTTATAAATAACAGAAATTTATGTCTCATAGTTCTGGAGGCTGTGAAGTCCAAGACCAAAGCACTGTTAGATTTGGTGTCTGGTGAGGTCCACTTCTTCATAGGCAGCCCTTTTCTCACTATAACTGCATATGACATACACATTCAGTCCCTCGTATTCCATCCCTGCCCTTCCCCAAAATTCATGCGCTTCTCACAAGCAAAATATATCAATTGCATCTCAATAGCCCCCAAAATCTTAACTTGTTCCAGCATGAATTCAAAAGTTTAAAAGTCCAAATACTCATCTAGATACATCATGCATTGCTTAACATTCTGAGAAATGTGTTATTAGACAGTTTCATCATCATATGAACATTATAGAGTGTATTTACACAAGCCTAGATAGTATATAGCATACTACACACCCAGGCTACATGGTATGTGTAGCTTGTTTCTAGGCTGCAGACCTGTAGAGCATGTTACTGTACTGAATACTGTAGGCAATTGTAAGACAATGGGAAGTATTTGTGTATCTAAACATATCTAATCATAGATAAAAATACAGTATTATAATTGGGACCACTGTCATATATGCTGTCCGTGTTGACCAGAACATCATTATGTAATGTATGACTGTATCATTTAAATCAGATATGGGTGAGATTCAAGGTGTAATCATCCTGAGGCAAATTCTCCTTTAGCTGTGGGCCTGTTTAGGTGCTTCCAATATACAGTAGTGGGATAGGCATAAGACAGACATTTCTATGCCAACAGGAAGAAATAGGAAAGAAGAAAGAGTGACAGGTCTTGAGCATATCCAAAACCTTTAGGCTGGAGAATATCTCCTTTGACTGGATTCTTTGCTTTCCTGGCCTACTGGGTAGTCCCACCTTCTGGACACACTGGGGGTCCCATCCCTACAGTTCTGCTGGCCAGGGGTTGAATCCCTACGGCTCTAGGAAGTCCTGCTCCCATGGCTTTGCTGGGCCTTGCCCTAGTGGGGGCTCTTTGTGGTGGCTCTGCTCTTGTCGTAGTTCCTTGCCTGGGTCATGTGCTGGTGGCTTAATCCTTTGAAATCTAGGTGGAGGAAGCCATGTTCCTCAGTCTTGTGTATTCTTCAGGTCAGCAGAGACAGCACACATCGATTCTGCCAAATGCCTGCACCCTCTGAAGAAGTGACCACTGCATGCATGCCACACCTGGACCCTCTGAAGCTACACTTGGTGCTGCTGAGGAGCATGGCGCCAGAATGTAGGGACTAGAGCCTGTGATGGGAGGTGCTGCCAATGTTGGGATCCCAAAGGCACAGGTGGCTCCTCTTTTAAAACCACTCTGATGATCTCCGAATTGCCTGGGAGGAGGGAGGGATCATTCTTTCATTTTGTTGGACCATACTTAGTTCCTGGCAGGTGGCTGACTAATCTCCTTTTCAGATGGTCCTTGGGCCACACCCTTGGTTCCTCTCCAGAACAGGAACATGCTTTCTCATTACAATATAGACAAGCTACAAATTTCCCAAATCTTAAAGTTCTGCTTCCTTTCTCATGAACGATTCCATCTGTAAATCATTTCCCTCTTCTTGCATTTTTACTATTAAAATAAACAATCAAGAGAGGCTAAGCCACACCTTCAACACTTTACATAGAAATTTCCTAAGCCAAATATCCAATGTCATTGCTTATAAGTTCTACCTTCCACGAAACGCTAGGACAGGAACACAATTCAGTGATGTTCTTTGCCACTTTATAGAAAGAATTGCCTTTCTTCCAGTTTCTAACAACATGTTCCTCATTTCTGAGACCTCATCAGAATAGCCTTTACTGTCATATTTTCTAACATTCTATCAGGATTACTAAAGTATTCTTTAAGAAGATTGAGGCTTTCTCTACATCTCTTTTCTTTTCTTTCTGAGCCCTTACCAGAATCACCCTTCACAGGCCATTCATAGCAATATGGGCCTTTTCTAGTGTGCATCTTCAAACTCTTCCAGCCTCTCCCCATTACCTAGTTCCAAAGCTGCTTCTACAGTTTTAGGTATTTGGTACAGCAGCAGCCTTACTTCTTGGTACCAATTTCTGTCTTAGTCTGTGCAAGCTGCTATAACAAATACCATGTACTGGGAAGTGTATAAACAACAGAAATTTATTTCTTACAGTTCTGAAGGCTGACAAGTCCCAAGATCAAGGTGCCAGCAAATTTGGTGTCTGGTGAAGGTCTACGTCCTGATAAATGGCAGTCTTCCTACTGTAACCTCACATGGCAGAAGGGGTGAGGGATCTCTCTGGGGTCTCTTTTGTAAGGGCTCTAATCTCATTTATGAGGGCTATGCCTTCATGACCTAATACCAAAGGCCCTACCTCCTTATACTACCACCTTAGGGGTTAGGATTTCAACGTATGAATTTGGGGGTTATGTAAACATTCAGTACATTGCAGATGTCATGTAATTATTCTTCACAACACTGTGACCCATGAGGTATTTGGCACATAACACTTGAGTTTGTTTGAATAAACTAAGAAAAAGGTAAGAGACTTATTCACAGTAAATCTGTGATAATTATGAAAAATAAGATCTCAGTCATTCCATTTAGTTTTTACACCATTGCTTCATGCAGTAAACGATAATTTTAGTTTTATAACTAACAATGGAGATCTAAAAATGTAGTATAAGTTGAACAAAGCTTAAAACTACTAATCTGTAAAATTATTTTAATTGGAAAGTTTGAAACTTCTGAATGTTTGACTTCTTGTTAAAAAAAGCTGATAGATTTTTAACCATGTTGGTGTTACTATATATTTTTATATATGAGGTGTAACTAACTTTCTTTTTGTTTAGTGTTTGTTTTTAACCTTTTTGTGTCTTTATATTTAATGTCTTATAAGAGCAATATAGTTTTATTTATAAAAATTTAGCCTGACAGTTATCAATTATCAATTCAAGCATTTAATTCACTTATATTTATTGTAATTATTGACATAATTTAAATCTACCAGATTATTATTTCCTTTCTGTTTGTTCTACCTGCCCGGTGTTCTTTTTTTCTTCTTCTTTTAGACTGACTGATTTTAGATTTATATTGATTTTATTCTCTTAACTTCTTTTAATGGACACTTGGCTTTACTTCATGCTTTCTCAGTTATCAAATTCTTTTATTAATTTTTATTTCAAGAAAATATGAGAGTACAAACAGTTTGGTTGCATTTTATATCTTTGCTTCTCCCTAGCTAGGGTTAGAGGTATGCCCTTCCCCTCCACAATGCTCACCACTTCCCTCAGATGTGGGTCTATGCCCCTAACCCCTGAATCCCTGGTGAACACCACCACCATTTGAACACCATAGTGTTAATCAGTCAGTACCAATTTGATGGCGAGTACATGTGGCCCGTTCTTCCGATCCTGTGTCACCTCACTTTGGATAATGGACTTAAGCTCAATCTAGGATAATATAAGCAGTACTAGCTCACTGTCGTTTCTTAGAATTGAGTAATATTCCATTGTAAACCTATACCAAATTTTAATAATCCACTCATGAATTGACAGGCACTTGGGTTGTTTCCACGTCCTTGCAATAGTGAATTGTGCTGCCATAAACATTCGGGTGCAGATGTCTTTATTATACAATGTCTTATGCTCTTTTGGGTAGATGCTTAATAATGCTATTGCTGGGTCGAATGATATTTCTCTTTTTAGCTCTTTGAGGTATCTGCAAATTCTTTTCCACAAAGGTCATCAAGAAATGGGCAATGGAAATGAACAGAAACTTTTCCAGAAAAGACAGAATAATGGCCAGCAATCATAAAAAAAAAATGCTAAACATCTCTAATCATTAGAGAAATGCAAATCAAAACCACAAAGAGATATCACCTAACCCCAGTGAGATTGGCCTCTATCAAAAAATCCCAAAACAACAAATGCTGGTGAGGATGTGGAGAGACAGGAATATTCTTACACTGCTGGTGGGACTGCAAATTAGTTTATCAAATTCTTAATATAAATTTGTACTTTTATCTCTTTTTTATACAACACAGGATCCTTAGAACATGTTAAGTCCGTTTAACTCCCTCTCAACATATCTGCTGTTGTCAGATACTTTAATACAATGTGTGTTTTAAATTTTACAGACGTTACTGTTTTATGCAGTTATTAGATCTCACCACACATTTATGTTGCCCTCCTCTCTTTTCTGTCTTCATTTCTTCCTCCATTTTGGGTTTTATCTGAGGTCATTTTTCTTTTTCTCAAAGAATACTGTTATGTCTTCACCTTCATTTTTGAAGAATATTTTTGCTGGCTGGAGGATCTAGTTGACATTTACTCTCTTTCAGCACGTTGAAGATACTGTTCTGTTCTCCCACTGTGAAGGTGTCAAGGTAGCCATATTTCTCTGATTGTTGCTCCTTTGAAGGTGATCTGTCTTTTAAGGTTAAGTTGCTTTTATGAATTTCTCTTAGTATTTAGGAGTTTTACATAGATGTGACTTTCTGTTTATTTGCTTATGGTTCACGTAATTTCTTAAATTTGGGGCTCATGTCTTCTGTGAGTTTGGAGAAATTTTTAGCTATTTTCTCATCAAACATTTTTTCTGTCTCCATTATCTTTCTCCTTCTGAGACTCCATTTATGTTTAAGTTAGACTTTTTTATTGTATCCTCTGTGTCTTTTATTCTCTTATGAATAAGTTTCTATCCCTTTGTCTTTCTGTGCCTTCTTCTGGATGTTTTTTCTAATCCACCTTCTAATTTACCTATTCTTACTTTACCTGGGTCTTATCTGATGTTAAATTTATCTTTTATTAAATATACTTAATTAAGGAGAGGTTAGGAAAAATAACTGTCTAAAAAGGGAATGATTTTTAAAAATTGAGAAATATTGCTGTAGGGGCATAAGCCACCATTTTAGGGCGCTCTCGGTAGGATTTACTTCTGAGCGGACTTTTACTTGCTCTCCCCACACCCACCCCCATTTCTGCTCACTGGTGAAGAGTTTTTTGACAGCAGCTTCCCATCTTTGTGTAGTAGGAGATGGGCTGAGAAAGGGGATCTGAAGGTCTAACTGCTCTTTATAAAACCTTTTAACTCATTCTTACTTTCAGGTCTACCCTGAAACCCATTTGTTAAAAATAACCAGTGTCTCTAATTCCTGAACTTTTCTAGGGCTTTGTGATGTAAATTGGCATTTTTTCCCTTGATTTCTCTCCCCACTGTTGATACTTAGCAAAGTGAAGAAAGTTGGAACTCAAGCCCATTAGTTTCATCTATCTGCCTCCATCCTCCAACATTTTGTGGATATCCCTTCTTTGCTGTTACCTCCTGTCAAGTTTTCCCCACTATGGATTTATCCGTTTTTGAAAAAGTTATTCTTTTATGTCATCTTAGTGGCATTTGAGAAAGGATCAGAAATAAATATTTATGTTAGATCTACTGTGTTTACCAGACGTTATAGAACTTCCTTGTTAATAAAGCCAGTGGTTGAATATTCATTATGTTTTATATATCCAGGGTATTCATTGGAAATCACCACACATAAGTCATTTTAATTTTACCCAGTTGTGTTTGTTGTATAATAAAAATTCCATCTGATACAACAAGTTTGCATTATGTCTTTCCTAGGGAGTGTTTCCCTCTTGGTCAAAGCTGGGAATATTTGGTAGGAGTCATAAAAGCATATAGCTATGTAGTATATTTGTGCTTAGCAAATGGTGTTTTTATTTTATCTGTTATCTGTACTATTAAATAATTGCAGTGACCTTCATTTAAATGATTTGAGAGTGAGCTTGTTAAAACATTCAATAATTCTTAAAAAGAAGATAGAAAAAAAAGAAAAAAACATTCAACAATTCTTATTAGGATATTGTGTCTGACTAAATTTCAGGCTATTAGGCCTATAGAAGAAGTATCTGAAGTTTGAGCATGTTTAAGACACCATAGGAAAGTGAAGTTGGAAAAATAATAACCTCTATCCAGTGTTTTGTCTTAATTAAAAATATAACCATGTTGAAATGAAGCCTGATTACCGTCTTATAATCAAAAACACCTAGTGTTTTAAAAAATTGAGATGAAGTTCGCAGAACATAAAATTCACCCTTTTAAAGTAAACAATGCAGTGGTATTTAGTATGTTGACAATGTTGTGCAGCCATCAATCACCTCTGTCTTGTTCCAAAACTTTTTTATCACCCCCAAAGGAGATCCTTATACCAATTAAGCAGTCACTGCTAGCCCCTGGCTACCACTAATCTACTTTCTGTCTCTATGGATTTACCTATTCTGGATATTTCATATAAATGGAATCATATATTATGTGACCTTTTGTGTCTGACTTCTTTTTCACTTACCATGTTTTTGAGGTTTCATCCATGTTGTAGCGTGTATTAGTACTTAATTCCTTGTTATGCATATAGCATGGGCATCAGAAAAGCTGATGAGAAATTTTTCCTAATGCAAGTTATTAAGATAAATAGCACTTAAGCCAGAGAAAGCCTTTAAAATATACTTAACATTAGTTATATTTTGTGTTAACACTTTAAAAAAAACTAATTTGGTGTGTTTTGATAAAGTTAGAGTATGTTTCCGATAAGGTATAGGGAATGACTACAGGTCTGTGGACCAGTTAGCATCATAATATTCTTTGGCTACAGGCTCTAGTCTTGCCCTCAGCATTACATGAGAGACTGGACGGAAGTTATTGGTAAAATAATACGATAGACCATTAAGACTAGAATGAAATATTAACCTCTGTTATCCACATGTTCCTTAGGTAAAGTTGGTGTGTGTCTGTTTATATATATGTAAGAACTTTTTCTTCTGAGAAAAATAATATAGATCATTCTTGGCTAAATGTTACTGGTAATGTCTAAAACCTAGCTATGTAGTAGTTTAATAGTATTAATGTGCTTTGTTTTTAATATACAGTTTACTGTTTAATCAGGCTAATTCTTAGAAATAAGTACCTTCCTTTTTAAAAGCTGTGATAGACATACTTGAGTCTGGTTTGCATTTCATAGGACCATTTGTTGCTACTACATAGAAAATTCTTGCAGCTGTAATTGCAATTGGAGTATTTTCTAGGCAGATAAATCATGTCATGTAATTGAAAATCACATCAAAACTTCTAGTCCGTTGGAAATCATAGTTGCTTATAACTAAAAGTGTACCATTTGTGTTTGTACTAAGTAAATGAAATACTATTGTACCCACAAATACAGAGATTAAAATCATCCAGAAAAATTAGTTTGGTACTGAAGTAACACTTCAGGATCCCAGGCCAGATTTGGTTATAATGAAAGCTTTGAGGCGTATCATGAGATAAGTAAATGATTCTTATAATTGATATCATTGAGATAAGTATCAAGTTAGTAATTGTTTACAGGGAATTTGATGATCACGTATATTTATAGATATATGTTATATTTTTGATAGCCTCTTGGAAGAATGAAGTTATTTCTCTCACATAAGCGTCTGTTTGGGATTTCAAAATAAGAATATAGTACATCAGTGTAAAGAAGAATATATATTTAGTAAATGTTGTGTTCATATTTGAAAAGAATGTATAGTCTTTAATTGCAGAATGCAGCATTCTATATATTTTGGATAAGATCAAGTGTATTAATCTGTTGTTTAGATTTTTTTTATCATCATGCTTGTTCTTTTTCTTACCAAGAGAGGTGTTTTCAAGTTTTCCCCTAAGATTGTGAATGTGTCTACTTTTCCTTTTAGTTCTGTTGATTTTTCCTTATGTATTTTGAAGTTATATAGTAGGTGTGTAGAACTTTTGAATTGTTAATGTCATTCTGGTGAATTGATCCCTTTATCATTATAAAATGTCTCTTTCTTTAGTAATGCTTTTTGCTTTAAGGTCTACTTTGTTTTCCATTAGCATAGCTACCCTAACTTTTTTTGGCTAGTTTTTGCATAATATATCTTTTTCCATACTTTTCCTCTCAGCTTTTCTGTGTTCTTATATTTAAGATGCAACATGTAATTGTATATTTTAAAATCCAGTCTTCTTTGTCTTTTAATTGGAATATTTACTCCATTTCCATTTAGTGAATTACTAATACAGTAGAGCTTGTAAGTTACCATGTTTGCTTTCTGTTGATTTCACCTGTTATAAGTTCTTCATTTCTTCTTGTCTTCTTTGAGATTAATTAAATTTTTTTGTTTCCATTTTTGTCTCTCTGTAAGCATGTTCCACTTTCTTTTACTATTCTTTTATTGGTACTCTAGAGATTACAACATGAATCCTTGATTTATTAAAGTATAATATAAATTAAGACTTTTGACTCTTCACAGGCAATGCTAGGATCTTAGGATATATTAATTTTATTTAGCTTCCCACCTTTTATGTTACTGTCATATATTTTAATTGAACTACATATATTTTAAACCTCATTACACATTATTACTGTTTCAGGCATCAGTATTTATTTAGATCTGCTTTTCCATTGTTCTTCCTTCCTCTATTTCTGTTTTGGTTTAGGATTATTTTTCTTCTACCTAAAGAACTCCATTTCATTTTTCTTTTAATGCATGTCTGCTTGTAACACATTATTTTACTTTTTACTTACTTGGAAATTTTCTTATTTCAACTTCACTTTTGAAGACTCTATCTTCAATACAGAATTCTAGGTTGGTTCTTTTTCCCCCAGCACTTTAAAGATGTCACTGCATTGAGTTTGGGTTTCCATTGTTTTTGTTGAGAAATCAACTGTTTTATTTTTTGCTCCTTTGAAGGTAATAATGTGTCTTCACTGGATGCTTTAAGATTTCTTTTTTTGTCTCTGGTTTTTAGTAATTTTGTTATAAGTGCTGCAGGTTGGTTTTCTTTGTATTTATCCTACTTGGGATTTGTAGCCCCTCCTAAATCTGTGGCTTGAATCTTCTGTTGTTTTTGGAAACTCCCCGGCCATTATCTCTTTAAATGTTGCTTCTGCCACATTCTTTTTTCCTCTGCAGGTTTAATTGATGTGGATATTTAGTTATTTATTTTAGTTTCTATCAATTTTTGCTCTTTTTGCTTCAGTCTGGAAGTTTTCTATTTGCCTTTCTGTCCTTCACTCATTCTCTTTTCAGCCCTGTCTTAAAAGATAGTTTTAAACATGTCTTTGAGTTCTTCATTTCAGTTGTATGTTTTTTAGTTCTAGGTTTTCAATTTGACTCTTTTTTTAACAGAAAAGAGATGGTGAGATTCTTTATCTTGCCATCTATTTTCTTGGACATATTAATCAGTGTTATTTTAAAGTTCATGCCTGCTAACTCCCATACTGGATCACCTGTGGGTCTGTTTCTGTTAGAATTTTTTTCCTGGTTCCATTTCTTGTTATGCCTGGTAATATTTGGTCAAATGCCATGTATTGTATACAAAAACTTATAGAGCCTCTCAAAACTTACAGAGGCTCTATATATCTTCCTTTCAAAAGGATTCATTTTAGAGTAGGGAAGATTGCCCCAATCTAGTGAGCACTGAGTTGACTTGAGGTGGGGTTGCAAAATGTGTAAAACTTATTTAACTCTTGGTTTACTGGGCCCTACTTTCTAGGTTGTAGCCCTCCAGAGATCACAATCAAAGGCCTAGTGCTCCTCCTCTCCTCAGCATAACAAGATTGCCAAAAAAGTCTGTTTGCTTCTTTGCTTATTTTTTGTTTTGTTTGTTTTTCTGCTTTATGCTTTGCTGCTTATTAGCCTCTTGTACTATGTAGTTTAAGAATTTGTCTAATGCCTCTAGGGAAAAACTGTCGAGTGGAGTGTTGGGGTCACATCTCTGCAAATCCCTTCTTTCAGGAAACTTGGCAGCTCTGAACTCCAATTTTTGCCTCCAATCCTTTGAGATTGCTGAAAGCTCTGATGACTTCTCTGCCTCTAACAGCTGCCCTTGCTTGGCCTTGGTTTCCACTGGATTTGTCCCACGCACCTTTTCTTTTTGCTGATTTTGCTTTGTATCCTTTCACTGCAATGAGTCATAACTGAATAATGACGGTATGCTGAGTCCTGTGTGTCTTCCTAGCAAATCACTATACCTGAGGTGGTCTTGGGACTCCTAATAATCATGCCCATTCTGAGTTTCTGTTAAGGTTGATTATCTTGAAGATTCTAATGTTCTACTGAGAATGATCAGAGACAGATGGTATTGTGACCATTTTACATATGTGTGCAGCTGAGGCTCAGAGAAAGTCATCCACCTAGTAATTCCTGACAGGACCAAGAATTGCAGCCAGTCCTAACTCAGAAATTCCTCTGTTCTTAAATGTACCAATTTCAGTTTTTGAAACTCTCCTGCATAATTTGGTTAATTTAATCATTTAACACTCTCATTATGTGTAAGGAAATACACATCAATAGCAAAGTAAGTGGAGTTTAGTGACTTAGTTATTAATAATTACTGCTTCTCAGAGCCAGCTTAGTTATACATGTGCTCCTTGACATACAGTGGACTTATGTTTCAATAAACCCATCTAAGTTGAAAATATCATAAGTCAAAAATGCATTTAATGCATCTTATCTACCAACCATCATTGCCTAGTCTAGTCTGCATTAAACATACTCAGGACACTTATATTAGCCTACAGTTGAGCAAAATCATTTAACATAAAGCCTGTTTTATAATGAAGTATTGAGTATCTCATGTAATTTATTGAATACTGTATTGAAAGTGAAAAACAATGGTTTTGCAACATAGTAAAGTTGATACATTGTAAGTTGAACCATTGTAAGTCAGGGACTGTCTGCACTTTTCCTTCAACAAAATATAAATAAATTAGCAAAGTTCTTTCTTTTTTTTTCAAATAGTTTCTTGTTGGATATTCTATACACTAGTTCTGTATGTGTGTGCTGGTGTGCATGTATGTCTGCATGCTGTAGCTACTTAAGACTGACAAAAATTATTAATTGTATTTTCTGTGGATAATTTTGTTTACTTTATAATTTTAGGAGATGCTATATTTATCTCTCATAATATAGTAATAAAATTATATTAATTATATAAATAAAATATCCTGTAGTACTTGTGCAGATAGAAAGATTTTTTTCACCTTAGCCATGACCTTTTAGCACAAGAAAATCAGACACTATCAGCAATTGCTGATAATTTGGGCCATGGAATATTTTCTGTTTGTGCATCAGTTTCAGAAATTCTCTCCAATGATATCTTTATTGTGCCTTCTCAAAACATAGGTTTTTCTCAAAATTGTGTAAGAGTGCAGAGTTATGGGAACATTCTAAGTTGCAAAGGTAGAGGGAGTCTTTTTAATTCTGTTAGCTTGGGATAGGCCATTGCCTGGGCTTTTCAGGAATTCAGAAAGATTGATTTACTATTTTCTTTAACAAGGTAGGTTTTATTATCATCATTATAACATTTTATAATTGTGCAGTTAATGGTTTGTTAATGCTTTCCTAACTTGAACCTAACAACTTTGTGAGGTAGTTGGGACTGGAATCCTTATCTCTGCTTTATGTTTGAGAAAACCTATGTTTGGAAAGAGTAAGTGACTTGCTCAAGGTCACATAGCTGGTTAGTAGAAGAAGAGAAGCACAAACTCATGATTTCTCATTCCGTAGGCAGTGTTTTGTTTCTGTTGTGCCTGTATAGGTAATGGAGTTGAAGATCTACATTCTCGTTTCTTGGGTGACAAATCAGCTCTAATGGAAGTGGAAGGCATACTACTGCTTGAGGGAGACGTGAATTTTTTAGGTTTAATTTTGTATTACCTGTAATAGTTGAACATGAGGTTAGCCAGAAAACTTTCTAACTCTGTATGAAGCAGAATTCTTTCTGTTTTCTTTAGAAATCAGTTGGAATGCATCATAATGACCCCACACAACAGAGAGTTTCAATGCATTCATCCTATGAGAAAAGGCTCTTTGAGTGAAGGTTTTAATATTTCTCTTGAAGCAGAATGAACAGAATTTGTTTTTGGACCAAAATGCTGTTATTCTCTGTAGAATGAAATATTTCTTACTGAATTGTTCTGGGCTTAATCACCTTTATTCTAAAAATTAAAATTTGGAATAGAAGTATGATAAGACAGGTGTATATAGGGCAGCTGTTGGAGAATGAAGCAAAAACAAGGCAAAAGGAGGAAACTTATGTGAAGAAAATGAGTAGAGCAGGGAAGTAGTGGCATTAAAACAAAGTAATAATTAGGCTTTCTTTTTCTTATGATTGTAAGAATATTTGAACTCCTATCGCCTGATTTAGAGGGATTATTTTTATAACCCTAAGGCAAGTTACTTTAAAGTCCTTCTTTTAAGTAAAGGTTGTTATTAGAATCATATGAGATAATGTATCTGAAAGCACTTCCTAAATTGTAAAGTGCTCAAAACATATGTTGGAATTATTAATAAAAGCAAATATGAATCGCTATGATTGGTTGTCTTGTACCTTAAAGTTTTTTCACTAAAGTAAAATCAATGGAATGGGGTAATATAAAAATTGACGATCTTGTCAACCTCACAGCTTTTCATAATGAGTTCATCAAACCTTTACTGAGGTGCCTGCAATGTGTCATGCTTTCTGGGAGCAGAGAAAGGGCACTTATCCCAAGATAGGCTTTAAGGACATCTGAAGATGAGCCCGAGCTTCATTTTAAAAGAAATATGAGTAGTTAGGAGAAGAAAGATTGGGAGTATACCTGACCCCAGAGGAAACAATGTCGATAAAGACTTGCAATATAAAGTGTGAAGCAAGGAGTGGTCAGGATATTGAGTGGCAGGATTTGCTTGTGGAAAATTTTGGTTTGGATAACTCAGGGAGTGAATGACACTGAGGATACTAGAAGAGGAGAGGGCTTGGTGGGAGAACAGTGAATTCTAATTAAGCAAATCAGAAGAGAAGGATATCAGAATTTTAACCACCATTAAATGCAGCATCTAATAGAAATGGGCTGGAAAATGGCAATTGGAATAGCAGTATGAAAGCTGGTTTCAGTGGGGTGTTGGGTATTATAATTTTCTGCCTTTTGCTTTACCCTATCTCAGTATTCCCCTAGCTCCTTAAAGCCAGGTCCACTGATATCTCCTCCCTGCCTCCTTCCCTTCATCCATATTTCTCTCTCTCTCTCTCTCTCTCTCTCTCTCTCTCTCTCTCATGCATATCTCTCTCCACTGCTAACTTCCTTGTCTCCTTAGCAAACTCGGCCCTGCTAATGTGCCTCAGCTACTGCTGGTGGCCCCATCACAATTGTTCAATGTACTCTGTATACGTCAGCTATAGTGTAGACCTTAGTGAAGCTGCTGCTAGAAGCATGATTGTGTTAGGACCTGGAGAAATAAGAGTCAAATGTCAGGACCAGAGTGGGTTACAGGAGTGGAATAAGAGGAGTGGGCTAGTTCTGTACTCTTTCTGCATACTATTATCAGAATGGCTGATGCCAGGCTATGAATGGAGTTCATGTCACAGTCAGCATGATGAATAAGCCAAGATCAAAAATAACAAGACCAAAATATTTTCTGGATCTAGAGCCCTGATCATTCCTCGTTACAGGGTTTCTTTCAGTTTTCCAAGAGCTTGCCTTCCAGGTTTTGCTTCTTTGTTTTAAAAGTGCACATCAGCATATGATACCAGCATTGCTCCAAGTTTCCTTGCTGTCTTAGAGCTTATTTAGCTTGATTCCTGGGCATCTTGCTTGCTCCTAAATCATACTTCTCTCATTCTGTTTCAGCTTCTAAGACTAGGCCTTTTAACCTCTTTCTTTAGGTGTAAATTGATTAACTCTCATATTCAGCTTCCCATGGGGAACTAGAGCCTTGCTCTGACCCTAGTGCAGTGGCTGGGATTCCTGCAACCGATTTCATTTATGCCAAGTCTTTTTTCAGATGGGAGAGCGGACTGAAATTCTGCTGTCCATAGATCTCTTGAACAATGCTCGCCTGCCCGCCTACCCACCACGTGGGTTTTGTGATCTTCCTACCTGTCGAGAGATACTGCCTCATCTCTGGGGAATCAACCCCTGTACAGCACATGGCTTTTTAGCATATTCGTCTCTTCCTTGCATTTCCATTATCGTTTCTTGTTATGATAGTCTCCAGGAAGAAAATAAGCAAGTATGTGGCAAAAGAAGATGCGACTTTTCTTACTTCTCTTTCCCCCTCTTTTGCTTCAGTTAGTTTCCCATCTATTCTAAGAATTCTAAAAATCACCTGGGACTTCGAAGAATTTGAAATACAAGGTCAAGGAGGAGGAATGAATTATTGTATTTCAAAAGAAAGAAAAGTGATAATAGTCATTTTATTTCTTTTAATTTTTATTTTTTTATCGGGCAATATCTCATTCTATACCATAGAAGGAGTGTTCCCCAATAATAGTCATTTAAAAGGGCAAATAATCTTTTATTTTAATCTCATTTTTTCTAAAGACCTAACAGGTTCATTCTAAGTATTTTATTGCATAATTAAAAACTGTGAAATTGTTCCTGAGAGTGATAGGTATTGTTATAAAGTCTCACACAATCCTGCCAGCCACTCAGCTTGATTTTTCAGAACTACTCTGTCATATGCAAGCTCTGAAGTTTTAAGAGGAAGTTTGCTGTGTTAGATCAAGGTGGTCTTGCAATGCATTTTTCTCTTTTCTTCAATGGGCAAGATTAAAGCAATTCTAGGAAAAAAGGTACTCTTGCCAGATGAGTTTTGCTTTCTCTTTTCAGAAAATTAGAACCATAAAATCCATTAATTTTCCCTTCCAGATACGTGAGCTGTATTTAATACTCGGTTGCAGGAATTTTCTCATTTTACATGCCTAATGACATCAGCTTCTCCAATTGTTCCCTTTTGATTGTCTGATTTTATAGCTTTTAATTGTATTAGCTATAGAAAATCCCTTTTGAAAGCAGGTGGGATATAAGTAAACATACATCTATATGAAATTAAGGTAGTTATACTCACTGTCTTAGGGATTCTGAAATGTTTCTGTAGTGTTTCTTTGGTATAGTGTGTGTGTGTAATATCTCACAAATGGGGAGAAATCAGAGTAATATGATTTTTTCAAGGAAGGAATATGTTACAGAACCTAGTGGAAAGGTTGTCTTAATCCCAGCAACTTTCCTAATGAAATATTTAGAAGCACTTAGTGCTTTTAAGCAAATGTCTTATTCGGTGTCTCAAGGGACAGTAATTAATCTGGGTGTAGAGTGTTCACTTGTTTTTCGTTTTTATTTTCGACCCATGGAAACTGTGGGGATGATGGGTATATGGGCTGTTTTTATGGCAGTTAATCACTTCATAGACTTAGAATAAGTGGTTTCAGTGCATTACTCGAGGAACCAATTAAATACCCACAGTTTCTTATAAGGCCTATTGAAATGATATGTTGCTTGATTTGCAGTGATTAAAATAGGACTTTAAAAATAAATCTTAATAGCCTGCAAATTGATGAAATCTTTCAGAGAAGTAACCTGATGAGAGAGTTCATTGTTTTTCTAGCTATCTAATTGTAGGATGTATATTGGCACTCTTGTAATATAAGTAATAATTACCATTTCACCCTTTATTGTCAACACAAGGAGCTTTCACCTATTATAAATCTCTCAACTTGTTCATTTGGATAAGCTTTTTAAAGTTAATGCAAACTGCTTTATATATATTGGAATCAAAGTTAATCTAGTATAGTGAAATAATCTTACATTATAACCTTAAAATCTAATGAAGTCTTGTATGTTCTATATGTTTTGGCTATAGCCCTACCACTTATGTTTTGGATGAAGATGAACCTCGATTCCTTGAAGAAGTTGATTACAGTGCAGAAAGTAACGATGAGCTAGATATTGAATTGGTTGAAAATGCAGGAGATTATGAACCTTCTGCTCAAGAAGAAGTACTTTCTGACTCTGAATTATCAAGAACATATCTGCCTTGAGCCCTCTGCCATCTCTTGTTAACTGCAAAGAAGAAATGAAATATCTTGGTTTTTATTATACAGGAAATTTGAGAGAAATGAGTTTATAGAGAGCTGACTCAAAAGACAAAAAGTAACTTGGGCCTGTTTAGGTTTCAAGACAATAAATATGTTATTAATTCATGATAAAATTGGCACTTGTTTTATTTTAGATATTCAGTGCACTTTATATAGCATTGAATTATCAAATATTGGATTTACTTTTTAAAAAAACCTAGAGTATCATTGCATGAATTTTTATCTCCTTATGGTTATACCCTACATCAAATGGATAATTTTGAAGTGTATCAGAACATAAGTCTAAATTCTAGAGTTGTTGAAAATCCTACGTTGTGGAAAACTAATATATATGTACATGGATTTCTATAGATGTGTTTGTGTAGGGGTGGGGTAGATAATGAAGATAAGACTGTTCTTCTGAATCATGTTAATTGTTGGGTTGTGACTGAAATAATCCAGGGTTTGCCTTGAAAGCATTACATTCTACATTTACCAAATTAAACAAATAAAAACTATATTAAATGTTGCATTCATTTCGTCATCCTTTTTAACTAGCTCAGATTATTTGGTGTATAGAACTCTGTGAGAATATTATAAAAATCCAACATTTAAACACAATGATAAAAAGTTGTAAGAAGAAAAGTCTAACTTTTATGTCTTAAGTTTTAGGTATAACTGTACCTATCATAAGAGATATATTTGAACAATTTTCTTTAAAATTGTGTCTCATGGATGCACCTAAAGTTTACCACTGCAGTCAGTTTGTTAAGAAGCTTAAAAATGCAGTGAGGCTATGATCTGATGTTAAATGTGCATGTGTATATTGAGCTTATTTAGCATCTTGTGAGCTGTGATTTGTTATTAAACTTACTGAAGTGAATTTATTTAGGGCATGCTGATACTGGTATCAGAGTCCTAGGTGACTGCAGTGAATTTAAACCATTTCTCATAGTGACATCCACCTGAGTTATAGCCGTCCTGCTGCGGGAATGACTTTGCCTTCAAATAAAATAAATTCGGTGACTCTGGATAAGTGCTTCAAGAACTAAGTTTCTGTTGCAATAAAACAAACCCCCAAAGATACCTCATTAACAGATTCTTGCCAGGATTCAGGTGCTTAGGTTTTGGCACATATCTTTCTTATTTATTCCTAGATTAGAATATTTTTTACACCTATTATAATGGAAAATAAATTATAAAGGGTGTATTTCAGATTTTTGCATTTTCCAAATTGGTGATTTTTTTTGTACTATTTAAGATATTTCATCCATAGTGTAGATTGTTTTTGGTGTCTTGGGAGCCAGCCGTCTTTAAAAACTCTATGGAGCAATTGAAAAGAGATCTTTTTCTCTAACCAGCCTAATTCTTACTAATCTCAGAAAATGAAGAATAAATGGACTGTAAAGTTGAACCAGTCCTCTTAGTATAGTAACTGAATTTAGGAAAGATCAGGATAATTCAGCAAGGTAAAGTATTATTAATCATTTATTTAATAATTTATAAATTATAATTATAAATATTTTATGATTTATATATTATATATAAAAACAATTACATATTTTATTATAATTATACTTTTTTCAGAGAGTAGATTATGGACCACTATGTCCATACAGTTGTCCCTCGGTATCTGTGGGGGATTGGTTCCAGGACTCCCCAAGGACACCAAAATCTGTGGATGCTCAAGTCCCTGATATAAATGGCGTAGTATTTGCATATAACCTATGCACATCCTCTCATATACTTTAAAACATCTCTAGATTACTTGTAATACCTAATACAATGTAAAAGCTTTGCAAATATTTGTTTTACTATATTGTTTTTAATCTGTATTGTTTTTTAATGTATCTTCTTATTTTCAAATATTTTTGATCAGAGGTTGGTTGAATCTGCAGATGTGGAACGTATGGATATGGAGGACCAACTGTATATGAATTTTTCTTGGCTTTTACAAAATTAGAAATTAAAAGCCAAAATAGTCATGTATGAAAAGCAACTACAGCTACTATAATGTGCAGAGTGACTCAAAAATTTCAATTTATTATGTCAACTGTGTAAATATCCCTAGCCATGTACCATTATAATATTTTGTGTAGATGAAGTACTTCTTTTAGCATATATTACAAACCCAAATAAAGCCTTTTATTAAATATTCACAAGATTGAAGAGAAAGTCTTTATAATTAGGAAATGATTTTATGCATAATAAATAGCTTTGGAAAAATTAAAAATAATTTAAAATCCCAGCTTTTCTAAGTAGGGGTATAACTAAGTTTCATTGGCTGCTGTTTAGTAGCTAAAATTGTCTAATTTTCATAGCTAATTTTGACCTCTGTGGCCTCATGTTTTTCAGGACATTCAAAGAATGGTTGAGATGCCTTCAGTATAGTCCTGCAAATTAATGTTCTACTCTGTGCTGCAGTGATGAAGTCTGATAAACTGAGTCTAATGATGGAGTTTAGGTTTATTTTATTTACCTTGCATTTGGAACTTGGAATTTCTTAAATGTAGTTTTGTTCTAATCGGTGGTTCTCAGGTTGCAGTGCGTGTCCATCATGCATCAGAGTCACCTTGAGATCTTCTCAAAACACAGATTGCTGTTAGGTAGATCTGAGGTGCAGCCCAAGGATCTGCATTCCTCATAAATTCCCAGGTGGTGATGCTGCAGGACTACACTTGGAGAATCACTAATATAATCTGATACACTCTTTTGGCATCACAGTTTCCTGAGAATCATAGCACCTATGAACTGGAAATTAGCATTGGGGAGAATTTAGATCAAACGAATTTGTAGTATCAGGGAAATAGACATACAGAAGTCAAGTAAGGTCACAGGGTCACTTGGGCAGAGCCAGGGTCTCCTGACGACTATCCTCAGGTTCTTACCACAAAAAGAGATGCCATCTTTTGCCTTTCCCTAGAGAGTGAGCATGGTGAAAAGCTTAAGGGTCTTCCTTGAATTTGTGAAATTTGTTCAGGCAAAGTAGATGGCAAAAACCTATGGTTCACATTGACTTTTCATTGTGGTCATAGTCTTGTTTGAATACAGGAAGTATAATCAGTCTCTGCCGCTTCTGCTAGTTTTTGTGTGGTATTTAGAAACATGGACATTTGTCTGAATTGTAATTACAAATAAGTAACCGGGAGTTCTGTTTCAAAGAGTGCAGTAACAGCGATGAATATGCTTTCTAAATTTCAAATAACCCGAATGAAAATGACTGTATTAGCATAAGCAGTGAAATGGATATTACAATAAGTGTACTAATGGAATTGTTTTTGTGCATGATGCAGAAATAAAGGACAGTAATCAAACCATAAATGTATCCTTATAAATCCTCTTGTTTTCCTATACATACTTTAATCATTACAAAATATTAATTGAAAATTGGTGAATTTTTCTCATTTCGTGAAGGAGCTGTATGTAAACTCCATTAGGAAAAGCCTATTGAACTTTATAAAATAAGATGTTAATATTAAGTAAATATTTCTCTGATTAAAGTATATGCAAATACCTGTGACATAAAGAAAAGGAAACCTAGAAGAAAGTTTAATTTTCTTTATGAAAATGAATATTTTAAAGGTTTATTCCTTGTAATGTCACATGTCAGTTGTTTTCCACTGTTAAAAATATTTACAGAGCACTTTTACTTACCTGTTGTGGGCTGATACCGTGCAACAGGAAGTCTACCTTAATGCCCTCCTCTTTCGAGACCACGAACAGTACCGTAGGCCCATGGCCACTCCTTCCCCTTTGCCCCACAAGCCTTGTTTACACGCACACTCTTTGACCTCCTGGTACCCTCCATCAGATCCTATAATTTCTTCAGAGCTTGGCTGATTATTAGGGGCATTGAATAATAAACCTTTTTTTCAGTTCGACTTTGCTAACTATACAGTGCCTAAATCCAAGTGAGTGGCCCTCACAGACAGAAATTCAGACATCACACAGGCTAATCAGAGTGATACTTTGGCATCTAGGATGTGGTTGATGCTGTTAAGCCCTTTGGTAATCTTCGTGTATGTGCATTTGCACACATGCACACAAGCCTTTGTGAAGCGGAGATGTATTTGCGGTACACTTCTATTTGTAAACCCAGATTACCTTTAAAGGGCTAAAGAGACTTGGCTCTAAATATTTAGAAAGGTTTACCTTTATGATACCGAATGTAGGACTGTCCCACCCAAAGACATCACTGATAGCGTGCCAAGTGAACATGAGGGGAGCAACAGCAAAAACTTGGTCAACGCTGATTACGAAGGATGATCTTCCAAACGTTTGTAACGCACTTTCAAACCACATACAGATCTTTGATAAATACCAAATGTGAAGAAATTGTAAGAGGCAAAGATGCTTGTTATTGAAATTAAAATAGAAAAGACTAGTGTTTAATGAAATCTGCACTTTTGAAAATAGATTGGCTTCTCTAGATTTCTCTCTAGCTGAAGGTGTAATTAAGAAGGGAGTTTTAAGACTGGAAACATATTTTCATGTTCAGTGTTAAATATTTACTAAGTCAAATTATGTGCTCTATTTACAGTGTCATGACTTTTTATAATTATTTCTACTTTCCCATCTTAACCTTATATCATCTGTACAATTGGGGTTTTTCCTGCCATTTTCCTCATTAATTCTTAGAAATGTTTGACATTTCATCTATTTTCTTTTTCTTTCAGAATGTATGCAGTTGAAATAGAGTGAATAAGTTGTATAATTTCATATAAAAAGATACATTTCAAAATATGAAAATATTCCTTTTCCAAGATTGTAATTTGTGTTTAATATATAGAGAGGAGTGTCCAGCACACACGTACCTTTGCCAACCTTTATCTCTCCCTCCTAAAGAGCTATACAAAATGAAAAAAATGTCAAAAACTAAACCACTGTTCTATCACATGTGCTAAAATTCCTATCTTCTACCTGATGGAGTAGACACGTGTGGTTGTCTCCTGTATGTCCACTCTCCCCTTTGCTTAAATGATATTCCAGATCTCTCCATCCTGAGGTCACCAACTTCCCTGCTCCTTCAGGGGTGGAAGCGGGTGGAGCACATGAGCTGAGCTGAGCCAGCTGGCACATTCCATCTGCTGACCAGGGGGATTGGGCTGGTGCGGGCACGTGATCTAAGCCAATCCAAACAGGATGAACATCAGGACTTCTGATGGCCATGTCAGGACAAGCTTCTCCCTTGGTAAGGAAGGATATAGCCACTGGCAGCCACCATGCGACCCTGAGAGGGGAGCGTTCCTGCATGAGCCAACCCTGAAGGAATAGAGCCAAGGTATTGAGAAACAGGGTCCTTTTATCATCTCAGCCTGTACATGAAACCTCAAATCAAGCTGTACATGAAACCTCAAATCGTGTCATTTATATGGACCTATTAAGTCACCTTCGTTGTTTAAGCTATTTGAATTGAAATTTTTTATTACTAGTGAAAGTATGTCTGTTACACAGGTATGTCTGAAACCTATCTGAAAAGCCAGCAACCCACAGTGTCTGTTCCAGAAGGGGTGACTCCACCCAAAGCACATGTCCTAAGAGAAGTTAATAGAAAGAGATGAGTTCTTTTACCAAAGGGACACTCTGGGCAGGCAGAAACCACAGATGTCCACTCAGCTGTGTCAGACACTGATTTTTATTTTGTGTCTACCAGAAAAATTTGCTAGGCCAGATCAGCAATGAACCATATATTTGTGATCACTGTTCTAAACTCAGGGAGTATTTTCTCCAATGGTAAGAGTTGTCATTGGTTTGTTCAGAGATAATATTGCCCCAGGAACTGGATTTTCAGCATCCTGAAAGTTCTCTCAGTTGTAGTGAAGGACACAAATGTTAAATATTCATATTGAAACTGAGTACCTCTTTAATGGTGCATTATGATACCAAGATGGACCCAGGGAGCAAGCTGAGAAGGATTAGAGATCCTTTTGTTAGTTACATCAATTAGACCCATTATGCAAAGACTGAGAATAAGAGTTGAAAATCTCTAGCATGAGCAAATATAATGGCACAAAGTCTTAGCATCATTCGTTTACCCATTTCAAAGCTATTTCCATCCACTCACTGATTGGCACTTCAAGTCCCTGCCTTTTCATCCACACAAAGAGCATTTGAACGCCCTTTAAGGTTTAAGAAGTGCTTTCCTAAAAGTTACCTCATTTCAGCATCATGAAAACACTGTTAAACAGATATCAGCAGCATTTCCATTTTATGTGTGAGGGAACTGAGGCTCAGAGAGGCCATGTGACTCAGCTGGACTTGCTAGTGCAAAGCACAGCAGGGACTCAGACAGAGCCTCCACCCATCTGCTGGCGACCCTGTGCTTCCTCTCCGTTCAACTAGCTGGTGGCCTGTGCCGTCTCTGCGAGTGAGCCAGCCAGCCAGCCTTCTATCAGTTATTCGATGATACTGGGAAAATACGCAGCTGGTTATCATACATGCCGTAGGGTTCCAAGGAGGGCAGGGAGAGCTAAAACTGACACGATGTCTAGTATGGTGAGCACTCTCCTGGGTGCTTTGTGAAAACAATCTCAATGGAAACATTTTCTCTTTTAGCCTATGGGACGAGGCTCATATTTTCCAAATCACTATTTTATGGATGGCTGGGAGGATGGCGGTACATCCCGTTTTTGTTTGTAACCATTTTATACTTTTTTAAAAGGAAGGAGACCCCTTGAGTCTTTTTTATTTTATGTTTAATAAAATAAGTAATGGTTTAGTACAAGCCTTTCTCTATCTGTCTTTTCTGGTTTCTCTAAAGGCTTGGAAAGGCTGCTTTTATTATATCTACGGTGGTGAAGGAAAAGAATTTTGTCTAACATACTCAGCTAAAGTACATTTTGTCTAACAGACCTGTGTAAAGTAAATTTTTGCTTCATTTTCTTTAAAGAATTTATGTTTTTACTGGAAAGATAGTTTATTCTGTAGCTTCATTGTCCCTTTAACTGGCAGGGACACAAAATAAGTTTTAGAAATAAGCCCACAAATGATCCATTGTTCTAGTTGCGATTTTAGCTAGAGGTATTGTAACCTTTTTATAATACAAAACAAAAATAAGATGACCCAAACATTCCAACTTCTTATTTGTATAAGCTTATTATAGAGTCGTTGGCAAAACTTTCACAAAGAATTTTTTTATTCATTGGCTAAGCTCAGTGTTGTGTAATTCTTAAGAGTGTAAGTGCAGGAACTGAGAACTAGAAAGGAGATGAGTGTCTCTCTAACCATTTAGACAGGGGCTGCTCCCAGCTGCCTTGTGGAAGACGTCCAGCATGGGAATTCTTAGGATTTGTGTACCAAACTCAGAAGCATGAGCATCTTAAACAAGGAGAACTCTGGGACTCTTCCTGGCTTTGCTTCTAGTTAATTTGGTACTGTAAGTTTCACTGTATCTTAACATATAAACCCATCGAACTGATAAAACCTTTTAGTAAGACCACTGTAAAGCATGCCAATCTGCCCAATACCTAGAGTGACTAAAAGAATGACTTTTTACTTTGATGATGATAAAGGCTCAGCGTTTGCTCAGTGCCTACTACGTTACAGGCCTGGCTTGTGTGCCTTATATATGTGCCTATTTTAATCCTCATAATAACCCAGCGATAGATGTTACTACCCATCCCCATTTTGCAGTTGTGGAAACTAGCTAAAGATCACACAGCTAACAAATGTTGGAAAATCAGTTGATTCTTATTCAAGTCAAGCAAGAAAGCAGCTACTGAGAACCACCACTAGGGGTGTAAAAGGTGTCATTCCAGATTCCACAGTATCTGACCAGGAAGCACATTTCACTGCACATGGTTCAGGAGTGGGCTTATAGTTCTGGGCCCCCCACTTTGCCTACCACTGCAAGGAACCAGTGTAGCGAAACCATGGGATGTACACTGTAAGTCCAAGCTCTGTGTCCTGAAACTTGGAAACTCAAGGAGGATGGCCTCTGTCCTACCACACTGAATTACTTAGGGGTAGTTCTGTTTATGGTGCTGTCCCCCCAGCACGTGCCTCCTTGTGGGTAAGGACAATGGAATTCAGATAGCAATGTGGCCACTACATGGTCTAGTGTCCCAGTTATACCCACCATAAACTTTTTTGTTATTGTTGTTGAAACAAAAAGAAAACAGAAGCAGAACTGTCCTATTGTCTAGGTTGGGGTAAAGAAAACATGGTTAATTGGGAAAAGGTTCATAGACTTAGGAAAAAAATAGCAAATATATGGTTCTAAAATAAATATCTCCTGTGCTATTTGTTTATAAGTCTAGAGGCTCCATATGATGAGAAACCACTGATCAGTAAAGTTGGAACGTGAGTGTTGCCTCGTGGGGGAAGCACCACAAGTGAATCACGCCCTGTTATCTTCCATGCGCCTGCCCGGGACGCACTGGGGATAGTGCAGGAGGCTGCGTGAGGACTGCGATGGGCGACAAGACCCGAACGCCCTGCAGGTGCCGCGTGTGAGTGGAACGTGGGGAGTAGGTGTTCTCACCTATGCTGGAGGGCTTAGTGGGCTCAAAAGAGAATGAATGGGCCGAAGCAATTGCTGAATCAGCAGGCACCAGCCCCATGCCCAAAGAACCGAAGTGTTGGATTGTATACAAATGCCAACTTGTACGTGAACAATGAAACTCATTTTTACAGCCTTAGACAAATGGAAAGTTTTTTCAAAAATTGTCTCATTTTACAGGTCCACATAAGAAGACAAATGAAATGGGTCAAAGCCAGACATAGCAGACCAAGACTTTACCTTTAGTTCTTTGGTATGTTGTTATTTAAATTGTCCCCATCCTGCTTCAAAACCATCTGCCTGGGAATTTATAAGGGACAGATGTAATGGCGAAAGGTATAATCAGTTCACCGTAGGTCTTTCCAAGGATCGTTTCAGTCTTTAACCGCCCCCCTTATCAACCTCACATGTTCTCCACCTTCCGTGGTAAGTTTGCTTTGTTATCTCAGCTTGGGAATCCTGGGATCTTATTAATTGTGGATTCTGTCAAATTGTCTGACTTTGTTCAAAGGGACAGTCTTTCATAGGCCTACTTTTCTAATGCAGGATTTGTTTGTATTGGGTGGAGGATTCAATGCCTATTTAATTAAATCACCAAATAATACTGTCCTGACTTGAAACCCAAATTAATAGCAGCAACCTGTTGGCTGTAGGAAAATGGTCCAACTCAGAAGGAGTTTAGTCTCTTCTGTTCCCACAGTGTACATTTATAACAAGGAGAGGGAAGGAAAGGAAGAGATAGATGCTCTATAGTCTTATATCTTGCTTAACACTGCCTAGAAATTGACCCTTCATTTTGGATTAAAAAATTCCCTAAAACTTCATGGGAAGTGGAGACACTTTAGTCAATGCAGCGCTAGAAGGGCAACCTCAAGAAACCCTTGGGCCTGACTAATTCAGCTTTGGTGTCTTTATCAGGCCCATGTCTGTACTTGGTGGTCTTCATTGGTGAAACTGGGTCCTCAGAGTCCTGGGAAAACGACTGTTTCCCTTCATGAGGGATATCTCCAGGAAAGGTACAGGGCCTGGTGTGGCGTTGGGAAGTCACGTTGTTGTGTAAGTGGAGCCTGATTTAAATAACTTAGGGGGGCAGCCTTGAAAAGAAAAAAATCACATTAGTTGTGACACAAAGGTGCAATTTGTGAATAACGAACAACTTTGATGTCTTGAAAAAAAAAAACAACACAAAACAGGTAGCACAGCTTAGTTGAAGAGCTTGCGTTGGATTTATCAGACCTGAGTTCATCTCCTACTCCCCTGTTATTTAGCCAGCTAGGTGACCCTGGACAAGCCACCGGATCTCCCTGGGCCTGAGTTTCCACTTCCGTAAAATGGCAAAAATAATGCTGTTTTGGATTGTGTGTAGATTTAATTATATTTGTAGGATATCAGGCACAAAGCTCGGCACCAAATAACAGCCTAATAAACAGTGTAGCTCTGTGGATGGCGGCCCCTTTGGCTCAGTTTCATTTATTCTACTTAATATTTTAAAATTTTTCTGTTCCTTGTAGAACTTTTAGTGGCAAAAGGGCCCTCCGAGGTCATTAAACCCCACTCTCTTTGTTAGATGAAGAAATTCAGCCCTAGAGAGGTCAAGTGACGTGGCTGAGGTAACTCAGCTTTCTGACAGCTCCTTGAACCCCTCCGCAGGTCCTATGTGGGGTGTCTGCTCTGCTGAAACATCCTTCTGGGCTTAGCAGCGCTGACTCTGATTTCAGACTGGTTTCATATTCTGTTGACAATTACATTGTCCATCATGCCATTTAGAGCTTTGACTTTATAGCTCTGGGAAGCACCTTAAAATATAATTGCAAACACTCTGCCCATCCAAATGTGTACTCCCTATGCCTAATAATGAGGCTTTTAAGTGGCAGCATCGGGGAGCACAAGATGATAGCTCATGTGAGAGGAGAAATCCAAGCAAATGGGATCTGCTAATGGACTTCACAGTGACACTAGTTGTCTGATCACTGCTCTGCAGTTATGTCGGTACATTTTGGATTTTGAAAGGCACAAAATGTCAGGTCATTGCCCAAATACTGGCTGCAATTTTGATTCTTTCGCAGCATTGTAGCAAAGTACCTCAGGATTGACTTTTTCCTCCCAACATTTTATGTTTGATGTTCCTGTCCTTTGTTTGGAAGTTGTACTTTAGGTTGTTTATAGGTGTATCAAAAAATACATTTTTCTTCCTGTTGCCTAAATGATTTGATTCTTCTGTTCTTGGAGTGGAAATACTAGTTGCCCTTAAATTTGTGACATATAGAAAAGCTGCCTATTAGCTTGGCAGCTCTTAATTTCGAGTGTTCGTTCACTCTTCCACTTTTCAAACTTATTGAGTACTGATGTGTAAGGCACCGGAGTAGGTGAAAAGAATGGGAGAGTGAGCAACACATGGTCCGTATCCTCAAGGAACTTGGAGTCCCATGGAGGAGATAGGCGTGGTTTCCATAAACAACAGTAATGGGAGACAGAACTCAATGCGCCAGAAGGGACAAAGTGCCATGGGGGGCAAAGGAATGCCCAATCCTGACACGGGCCTCTGGGAAGGGTGTTGCAGTGATGTGAGACGGAGCCAAATCTAAAAAGTGCCGGGAGTTATAGCGAGCAGAGAAGGGGCTTGGCAGGTGGGGGTGGAGGGAGGCAGGGAGAGATGGGAAAGAGGACAGGTATTCTAGGCAGAGGGAACAAGAAGAGCAGAGGGTCGAGGTTGGTAGGTGAGGAGAGGTAAGCAGGGTTCATTCATGAAGACACTTGGCAGCTGTGCTGTGGTGTTTGCATCCATAAGTCAGCAGGGAGCTATGGATGGTTCTTAAGCAAGTAAGTGATGGGATGAGATTTGTGTTTTAGAAAGAGAGTGGATTGGAGCACGTAAACCTCTGATTTCACTTTCCGATCCAACAAGCAGCTGGGTTTCTTAGGTTTGCTTCTCAACTCCCTTCCTTGGGGTGAGTTTGTATCTGACCCCCATCTTCCTCTGGTGATAGCTGCCCCTGGGCACCAGGCCTACCAGGAGCTCCCTGAAACAGGACCCAGCCTCTCACTGGGCCAGGGCCTGCGGCAGCCTGTTCCAGAAGCCCAGAAGGAAAGCGGACAACTGTCATCCTTTGGCAAACTAAGGTCACTACTGCTTCTGCCTGAGACATCACATGCTTGAATTTAACAAGCATATGCAAACTATAAATCTCGAAATTTCAGCTAAGGCTTCTAGGGTAGATCAATATTGTCATAGAGTAACACTTCTCCGAGGCTTGCAGGTCTTATATAAATTGCCAAATAATTTTCCTTCTCACCAGAACTGCAAACAAATTCCCAGTGAGTGAGTTTGCTGAGCAGTTCCTCCTTAGGAGCGTCAGCCTGGCAGGGACAGCACGCTGAGCCCAGGCTGGGTCAGTGGAAGCAGCGTCCACCTGCAGACCCACGAACAGGAGAGTAAGTGCTTGTTGTTGAGAGCCGCGTGGCTGGGGTGCTTTGTTACGCAGCAGACTGGCGTGCTGCTCACCATGTGGAAGTCGGGGTTAACTGAGGGGAGGTAAGTAAAGTGCTCTGAGCAGGACTTTGGCTTATTAATAGTATTTTCATTGCTACTATTGTTATTAATCTCACATCGAACTTTGCTCACTCTCTCTCACAGCCAAACCAAGACCCTAGACGCCCTCCTGGTGGGCTGGGAAGGGGAATGTTGGATCAGTGTATATGTTGCAATTGGGTTGGATGGATGAGGCCTTACAATCGTGTTTGGAGAGGAAGAGAGGAGGATGGCAGGGGAGAAGGAGAAGGGAGGGAGGGCAGGAGGATAAAGCCATGTTCTAGGGGCTGCCATCGTCCATATCTTACCAGTCTGCCATTTTGTTTTCCGAGTCTTGCTCACTTTTGGGAAATCTATGAGGCAGAGCTTGCTTTGTCCCACTGGAGGACCGCTGGGGAACTCGGCCTCTCCCCTCCAGCTGGGTCAGCACCTGCTGTGCCTCACACCTGCTCGTCACATACCAGCGGAGTGCACCCTTTCTGCTGAGATGTGAGAGCTTCTTTACTGAGGGGTTCAGAAGAGTGTGCTAATGCCCTGTAGATTTAGATTAGAAAGAAGGTGAGCAAAATAGGAAGTGAGCCCTTGGTTTGTCCCACCCACTTCCTGAGGTTGCACAGGGGTGGGGCTTTCCTGTGTGGGCCTTCTAGGGGCATCCCACAGGGTGTGGCTTCATTTCCTCTGTCCGTCCTCCTTATACTCCACAATCCTCCTGCCCAGGGCCCCACCCTCCTGTCCTGGAGCTATGCCACCCCTTACCCAAAAGGAGAAGCCCTAGATCCCCAATAATCTCTCGTATCTTCAGAATCTTCAGCTTCCGTTGTGATTGTTGGCTGAATCCAGAGTGGAGAAGTAGAAAGATCCACATCTGTGAGTAGGAGGCAGGCTGGGTTGAAGGCAGGGACTTCAGGTCTGGGCTGGGCTCTCTGCACCCTGCGTCTAAAAGACCTAAAGACCAACACAACTTGATACCACCAGGACTAATTTCTCACTTGAGACCACACTGTTGGGTCTCTGGAAGGCATGCATATTTCTCCTATTTGACCACATTACTTGAAAAAATTGCTTGTCTGTAAAAAGAATTTCCTTATTCGCCAATTTGTTTGAACAAATGGTATCATTTTATTAGGTTGATGCAGAAGTAATTGCGGTTTTGGACCATGAATTTTAAATCGTAACTAGGCTCAAACACATCTTTATTAATCGAAAATAGGAATCATTACAATCAATACATTTTTGCCAACAAGAAATAAATTTGTTTATTCTAGTAGCGTAAAAATCCGGGATTCAATGAACTCTTGGAAGGTATTTTCTGCATCTTGCTGGTTGTGGAAGCGTTTTCCCTGCAAAAAGTTTTCAAAATGCTTGAAGAAGTGGTAGGTGGTTGGTGAGAGGTCAGGTGAATGTGGAGGAGGAGACAAAACTTTGTCATAGCCCAATTCATTCAACGGTTGAAGCGTTGGTTGTGCGATGTGCAGTTGGGTATTGTCATGGAGAAGAATTGGGCCCTTTCTGTTGACCAGTGCCAGCTGCAGGCGTTGCAGTTTTCAGTGCATCTCATTGATTTGCTGAGCATACTTCTCAGATGGAATGGTTTCGCAGGGATCAGAAAGCTGTAGTGAATCAGACTGGCAACAGACCACCAAACAGTGACCATGACCTTTTTTTGGTGTAAGTTTGGTTTTGGCAAGTGTTTTGGAGTTTCTTCTCTGTCCAACCACAGAGCTGGTCATCGCTGGTTGTCTCATACAGTACCCACTTTTCGTTGTACATCACAATCCGATCGAGAAGTGGTTCATTGTTGCGTACAAGAAGAGAAGATGACACTTCAAAACGATGATTTTTTTGATATTCGGTCTGTTCATGAGGCACCCACTTACCGAGCTTTTTCGCCTTTCCAATTTGCTTCAAATGCTGAATGACCATAAAATGGTCGAGAATGTTGAGTTCTTTCGACTTCCGATGGCCGGCCCCTGCACTCCTCATCTTCAAGGCTCTTGTCTCCTTTGCAAAACTTTCTGATCCACCACTGCACCGTACGTTCATTAGCAGTTCCTGGGCCAAATGCGTTGTTGATGTTTTGAGTTGTCTCTGCTGCTTTACGACCCATTTTGAACTCAAATAAGAAAATCACTCCAATTTGCTTTTTGGCTGACATCATTTCCATATTCTAAAATAAACATCAAATAAACAGCAAGTAATAAGACATTAGGAAAAAAACATAAAGTGAGAGATGCACATTAAAATGATATGTAACATAACCACATTTATTTCAGAATGTAGTCTAATAGCAAATGGCAAATTTCAACAGTGCTAAAACCTCAATTACTTTTGCACCAACTGAATACATCATTTTTTCCCTTATCTGAATGCTTCTAGCTCACCTCCCATTAAGAGGTTTGCACGCATGTGTGAGAATGTGAGTATGTGTGTGGATGAGTGTGTGTGATTGTGAGTGTATGTGTGTGTATGTATGAGTATGAGCGATGACGGGTTGTATATGGGGCAGAGGGAATGTGGAGAAATCAATCTTTATGCACAGCGTTTTTGGCTTGAAAGTGCAACCTTTAATGGAGGTGGAAAATATGGGGTGGGGGGTAATGGGAAGGGAAACAAAAAGAGATGTAGGTGTGATGTGTGTTACTGGCTGGGAAAGACAGGCCCAGGACTAGCTTTGTTTACCTCCCCGTGTCAATTCTGGTTTCTTTGAGACGCTCCACAGCCCACATCCTTGGCCTCTGATCATTTGGTAGGGGCCCAGCACCCTGTCAGCGGCTGGCACTGGGACGTTGATGAGAAGGGCTGTTTACTTTTTCAGTGCCATGTGCTAATGGAGGAAAAAAGAAGAGGAGAGAAAACAACCAAGCGCCAGCCGCCAAGCTATCGTGTAATGAGTTCTACAGGTTGCTAATGACACCGCGACATGACTGCTCTGATAAACAAAAATAACTGCCTTTCATATTGCGTGAATTAAAAAGTTCATATTTGACTTCGGTTTCAGGGTGATGCTTTTTATTTTTTTCTGTGTGTATGGAAAGTTTATATTAATTCTCCTTTTGATGAGAATATGAAAATGAGGAAAATATACTTTCCTCATTACAAAAAAGTCAAATTGTTGAGAATGGGTTGAATTTTAAGGATTTCTACGCGGTTAATACTCGATGTGGAATAAGAGACAAAAACATGGTGGACGAGCGGTGCTGCCCTTGCTGACGCCAGGGGCTGCGGGAGGCTGCCTGCCCCGCCCGGCCTCCCCGCTCAGCCAGCTTGGGTGTCCGCATGTTTGCACCGAGCTCTTTACAGCACGTGGACGCCCTTAAGAGAGAACTGCACAACTTCATAGCACTCTCAGCCACTTTTTTTCGTCTCCTACATTTTTGAATCAACTACGATGTGCCATTTTTGTTGGAGTGATTTTGTCCATCTTGACTTTTTAATGTCGGAAAGGTGGAATTTTCAGGCTGTTTTTACCAAGTGTGGTCCCATCTGTGCGTTTAGTGCATACGAGATCACCGATGAACAAACTTCCCACAGGGCCGTGGGGTGTATACCGCTGACACGGGCTGAGGGCACTAGGAGACTGCAGGGAGCTGTTGTGCCACATGAAGGACCCTGCAGGGCTCTCAGGACATGCACCTCCTGAAACACCTGCCCCAGAGGGCACAAGTGGCCACAACAACCAACAGGGAGGTTTACAGCCCGGCCAAATCTGGGCCCTAACTCTGAACCTGAGAAGCAGAGGCCACCAACAGGGAGAGGACTGCGTTGGGAACCAACGAACTAAAGAAGCACAGTACATTCTCCTTTCCCAGCCCCACCCCAACACACTGCAGGAGCATTGCCCTGACGAAGAAGGACTTGAAGCTGGGCCGTGACCCTCTCCCTGCACTCGTTCAGGCTGTCTCTCAAGCCAGCACGGAGGAGAGAAGAAGGTGAGGCCTAAATTGAATTCCAAGTTAAATCTATAGTATGAGCGCACAATGTCAGCAAAGGAAGGAAATGGAGATTTGACAAGGTAGGATTGAAAAAAAATCATTGGAGTAAAAGAAAATTGTTTCATACTTATGCCTCCATAGAGGTGAGAGCTGCTCAGAGGTGGCTGCAGGTGTCACACACTGGAAAGACTGCACCAGCTCCAGAGGGCCCCTTCGGCTCTGGGTGAGTATGAGGGAGGGTGTGACCCAGGAGGAGTGAGTTCCCAGGTATGCACGATGCAGGCAGAGATGGGAGGTTGGAGCAGACAGATACTCCTTAGAGCTATTTCAAACATGCAGCTCTCTTCCTCTTCAGCACCCTTGGCAGAGGTGGCGGGCGGGGTGGCACAGGAGGAGACTGCAGGGTGCTGCTGCTCGGTGGATGGCACTGGGCCTGCCTGGGCGTGGCCGTGGGCGTGGAGGGCGGGGGTCTTGAGGGCTGGACTTCCCTGGCTGGGGTCTCCGGTTGCTTTTGCACAGACTAAGGGCACGCTCTTCTGCTGGTCACCACTTCCTGTGGGTTGCGGGCCTGAAGATGCTAAGAAAAAGTTGAACAGGCTGGTATGTTGGGTCTGACCAAGGACTCTGAGGGCATGAGCAGGAGTAACTGCCACCCACAGGGTTCATTCCTTGAACCTTTGGGACCTTCGGGCCACCTGCCTCTGCTCTGGTGGGAGGCTGGGCCTTGCTCCTCTCAGTTGGTTTTGTCATCTCTCCTGTGGATGTAGGTGGACATGGACGTCTGAATGTGGGAGGGGCCTGGGTGTGAAGCCCTTGCCAGGGGCAGCCAGCAGGTGCCTGTGAGACTTAGTCATGAGACTTCATGCCCTGGTTACCATGGATTTGAATTTTGGTGGGGGGCAGCTGACCTTGGCTAGAATGTTCCAGTCTGGGAGGCCCTGATACTGTGAATCTCAAAGACGCAGGTCAGTTCCCATCCCTTTTGCTTCCAGGAGGTGCTTTGGCTCCATAGGAAATGTCCTCACTCCCCAGCAGCCGGCTCTGCACATCGAGTGGTAGTGGAAGGGGAAGCTCTTATGGAGGGCCCAGGACAGAGGAGGCCTACTCACCTCACCTTGACAGAGCCGAGAGAGGTCACCTAAGAGACTCTTTCTGGAACAGAATGTGTGAGTCTACCTAGACAGAAAATTCTGCCTGATTGGCATCTTTCTGATCTACCTGCACAGGAGAGAGAAAATGGGGGCCTCATGCTTGAGTTTGGAATGGCTGCGCCATGTAAGAGCAGTGTGTGTGCATGTGTGCGTGTGTGTGTGTGTGTGTGTGTGTTTAGTGTAAGTCAAGCACATCTGCAGACCCCGCTGTGCATCGGTCAGGCCTCTGGAACAGCTTGTCAGCATGTCTCATGTCACAAAGCGTTTCTTCAAAGCGGTAAACACACTTACAATCCACATTGTGTTTTAGGAAGACAGTGGTTCAAAGGGTTTGCCAGGCTATTTTTAACATTGAAGTCTGGAAAGAAAATGATGTCACATGCTGGGAAAAGTGTCCAGATATTCCAACAGACCACAGCTGAAGAATTCTTGTTTTTATTTATTTCTCTTCAAGTTGGGATTATTCCAAAAAGGTGAGTTTTAAACCCCCTGTTCTAGAAAGTTTTGCAGCTTGCTGTGCGTGGAGCAGCTTTCTCTCCTGTGGTTTGTCAAACAGATATGAAAGCTTCTGTGAACGAGGAGGCTGGATCAACATGGATGAGCTGGTGGGGGGGGAGATGAGGTCTTCTTTTGACAGCAAATGGACTTTGCGTCACAAAGGAGAAGGCTGCCATGTTAAAGTGATGAAAAAGAATGATCATATTAAGATTTTCTGCCTCTGCTGTGGATCGTGGACAAATTACTGAACCTCTCTGATTTTCAATCATCTCGTCTATAAAAGAGGGTAATACCTACCTACCTCAGAAGATTGTGGCTATTGATAAGACAATGAATTAAAACTGCTATTATAGTGCATCACATGTACTAGGTGTTAAACAAGTATTAATTCCCTTCTTTCCTCTGACTTTGTTTCTTCCACGACCATATTTTATTTTTCTTTATTTGTTACCAAGGAACAAATGTTAAAAGGTCACCCCAAACTAATTCTGAGCTACTGCCTTTAAGTGAGGAAAAGCACCTGGAAGAAAGCAAGCCATAGGAACGTGTGGTGAAGGAGGAGAGAGAGCACAGTTGTGGATTTTCTGTTCCCTTTGGGAGTAGGGTTCATTTCTCTTTAGAAAATGGTGGTGTCATTTGCAGATGAGTGAGACCCTGATGTAGGCCATGAACTGGCTGGGGAGTCTGGGGACTGGGTTTTTCATTTGGGGTTGTAAATAGTCTCATTAGAGGTAGGTCAAATCTTTTTTGGCCAATACTCTTAGAGCAACCTAGGCCTGCTTTTGAAATTTCCAGGCAAAGGGTATCTTAGTCCATTTGTGCTGCTATAACAAAATGCCACAGAATGGGTAATTTATAAACAATGAAAATTTATTTCTCATGCTTCTGGAGGCTGGAAAGTCCAAGATCAAGGCTCTGGCAGGACTGTTGTCTCATGAGGGCTGCTCTCTGCTTCTGAGGTGGTGTCTTGTTTCTGTGTTGTCTGGCGGGAGGGGAAGCTGTGGCCTCACAGAGTGGAAGGGATGGAAGGGCCAGGGAGCACCCTCCACAAGCCCTATTATAAGGACACTCCACCCTCATGACTTAATATACTGTTCTGTTGTGTTGGGAATTTTCAGCATAAATTTTTAAGGG
Source organism: Cheirogaleus major (assembly GCA_963574435.1). Classification (NCBI taxonomy): domain Eukaryota; kingdom Metazoa; phylum Chordata; class Mammalia; order Primates; family Cheirogaleidae; genus Cheirogaleus; species Cheirogaleus major. The sequence goes on from CAUYPO010011737.1 coordinate 39,830, forward strand.
GACACCATTATTCAAACAATAGCAAAGGGCTGTCTGGGAGGATCTAGGGAGTCCATTGGCCTCTTGGCAAGAACTGTATTCTTTAACGTCTTAGTTCACTTTTGCTCCCTTGCCTGTGTTTCTTCTTTATTTGTTTATAACAGGGAGACTGGTGACAGTTGATAATTACTTTAGTGGGAATAGGACACTTTCCTAGGAAGCTCCCAGGGCAGAAGGAGGGATGAGACACCGAGTGGGAGAGGTGAGATGCTGGTTCCAAAACACAGCACAGGAAGCACAGCTGCCTCCTCCATGCAGAGGGAGTGCGGGCTTAGCTTTTGGTGGGAGTGGGTGGTAATTTCCCTATTATCATGAAAAATCTGGAGATGACCCTTCCCTATCCTGCTCACTGCTTACGTAGCAACTACAGCCCAGTGACTTCTTTTTTATGAAAGAATGTGGCTCAAAAATGGCCAATCCAGTGATCAAGGTACTTGGAGACAGTTATTTCAGAATAGGTCATGCACAGGTATAGGAGGAGTGTCCTCTCCTTACAAGAATGGAGCTCTTGCCTACTGCTGGCATTTGCATTCAGACCTGCTTGCTCCCGCTGCTGGTCAAGTTTTCATCTTGGGCCATTGCTCTAGGGGATGAGCACTAATGAACAATGACCAGGCAGGCTGGGGCAGACACTGGGAGACCTGGGCAAAGGGAACTCAGAGCATGGGCATCCCACTTGGACTTCAGTGGCTAGCGAAGTCTTCCTAGAGGAAGTTACGTCTAAGCTGGAGAGACCCAGGAGAGAGAGGCAATGAGTGGAGTGTCACCTGTAGGATGAATGTCAGCCTTTGGAGCCAGAGAACAGAATTCTGAGCCACAGGAGCAGAGTATGAAAAAGGCTGGAGTGTGACAAGCATGGATATTGGAGAAGCTACAGATGCTCAGTGGTTAGCACCGGATGCATAAAGAAAGAACAAAAGGCTAGAAAGGTAAGCAGGGGCTGGGCTGCCTGGGGCCTTTCCTCAGACACAGCCGTGGTTGTGGGATTGAAGATGTCCTCCCTGTTGGCACCACACACAGAAGCTCCTGCTCAGGGTAGAGGTGAGGATCTAGAAGCATGTGGCACCTGCTGTTGGTGCCTTGCCTGTGTCTTCTCACTCTTCCCTCCACAATATAGACGGGCCACCTTTCAACACTGCTAGCACCTACCTTGCTTCACCTGAGGGCTTTCTCTGTCTTCCAAACTAACTTTCTCTGCTGTCAATATGTCAGGCTGGAAGTGCTGAAAAATTACTGTCCCCAGGAGCCACACTCCACCAATGACTCTCAGGAATTGGTGGATAAAGACTCCAGCTTTCTGGCCACCTTGGGTGGGATAACTGGAATGTGGGTGTGATGCTGGCTTTCAGAGTTTCTGCCGTGGGATTGGACTCATTTGCCCAAACTTGGACATTCAGATATGCTCAGAGCTTAAAGTCAGCTTTCCGGTGCCCTTTCTTATCACCAGGAGCCTGAATGCCTTCCAAAATTATATCCCTTATAGATAATTATCTTAGTAAAAAGATAGTTTGGTTGCTAAAGAACCACCAAAATAACAATGCCTTAGAAAAAGATAAAGGTTTTTTCTCTCATACCAATGTGAGCAGTACAGGAGTGATAGTGGTGTTATGATTTTAGGGACTCAAGATCCTACTCTCTTGTTTGCCTGGTGTATTAGTCAGGAAAGGATAGGCTATGCTGCAGTAACAAACAATCCTCCAGATCTAAGTGGCTGAAAACAACCAAGTTTTATTTCTCCCTTACGCTACCTGTCTGTTGAGAGTCACCAAAGAGGCATTATCCTTATATGAGACTCAAGCTGATGGAACAGCCACTGTCTAGAACATTTCTGGTGGCCACAGCAAAGGCCTTGTATCAGCAATGAAATGCTCAGCCTGGAAGCGACACAACTCAATGGTCAGAAATCCTCCAACAGGTGTTCCCAGAGACAGGTGAGAACTAAATGTGGCAGGCAGCACAGGTGACTACCACACTGCCATATACAGCAGGCTTCCATCCTTTGGGTCTGTGATGGCTGTTCTAGCTCCTACTGGCACATCTGCATTCCAGCCAGCAGAAAGGGCAGAGGAGAGGTAGGTGGAGGGTGGGCCCCATTCCTTCCAGGTCCTGGTCCAGATGTTGCACGCATCACCTCAATACATGCCCCACGGGTCTGAATGTGGTGCACGCGCAGCTGGGAAGTACGGTTCTTATGCAAACGGCCATATGGCCAGATAAAACTGGAAAAATTAGAGACTGGATTTTTGTATATATCTAAGTCTCTCTCACACAGATGATGAGGACACTCTGGCAGGAAGTCCTACCCTTTGTGTTGGTATTGGTGTGTCTGGGAAAGATGTCGTGAGGGAGTCTTTCAGGGAAGTCTGTTTTCTAAGACAGCTCTACCCATTCTGATCCTGGCCTTAAAGTATAAAAGCATAAACTCCCACAGGCAGAGACCTTCTTTATGGTGTATTTTGTAACATACTCAAAATGTAGAGGCTTGGCAAAACTTGTCAAGAAATTTTGAGAATTTTCCCAGTATCTAGTTTTGAGTTGAGTGGCCATGAGAGGTTATTACTGCTTTTATTTGTTACAGGTGGATTTTCTACCTGTATAGACAGCCACATCTTCCTATCATATATATTTGACACACGGAGGAATCTTATGAAGTTACGTGAAGAATTTGATATTCAATGAATAGTCCCTAAAACAAAGCCTGGAAGTTCTGCTTAAGGACAGTCTTTTCCCTATAATTAGGATAATATTTGTGTTTATCAGCGAAAAGCTACTGTATCACTTTTATCAGCAATGATGAAGATTGCTGGGCTGGGGTGGGGGTGGGTGCGGGTTGAATATCAGTTCAGAATCTGCCATTAACAGCATGAGTGGCTATGGATGGGGCCTGTTTCCTTATTTATAAAAGAAAGTGTGGTAGATTGCAAATGGCCACGAATTCTTTGCTACTCTCCCCATTGACAGGTGGCATCTAATTCCACTCCTCTTGAATCTGGGCTAGCCTAAGTCACGTGCTTCACCCATACAATGTGGCTGGCACTTCCAAGGCTAGCTCATAAGGAGCCTTACAGCTCTGTGTGGGCCTCTTGGAACATCCCCTCTTATAACCCAGCTTATATAGGGTGGAGAAGCCATGCGTGGGCACTCCAGTCTCTAGCGCCCCCTGAGCGTTCAGCTGACAGTGAGCACTGAGCAGGTGCTGTCTTACATGTGGAGGCCAGTTCAGACTTTGAATGACGCAGCCCCAGGTGACATCAGGCCACAGCCTTGTGAGAGGCCCTGTGAGAACCTCTAGCTGAGGCCAGGAAACCAACTGAACTATGAGACAGAATGAGTTATGGCTTTAAGCCACCAAGTTCTGGGCTGGTTTGTTATGTAGCAACAGTTGCCTGGGACATGGTGGATATGTACAGACATCCTTTACGGGGATTTTGAGCTGTAATCGGCACTGATCCTCGGCAAGTACCACAGTGAACCAGCCTGTAGAAGCGGGTCAAGAGCCTCGGGTCTACCAAAGATGAGCCACCGTGGGACTCAAGAGCATGAGGTGAGGCGTCACTCAGTCCCCCCGCAGCACAGAGAGAGAAGCAATGAGGTCACGGTGTTTCCAAATACAGAAGCGCCCCTGTGAAGCAGAGGAGCTTGCTCAGGGTAGCGCCATCTTCCCAGGACCCAGGAGAGAGAGGCAATGAGTGGAGTGTCACCCAAAGATGAGAGACAGGAGAGGACACGAGAGGGGCAACCATCTCCTGCCCCTTCCCAGAAGGCGATCTAGGGTGGCATGGATTTAACCCGTGGGACAGCCAGCAACTCCAGAACCTTCTGGCCTGCTGTGCACAGATGATGCATGGCATTCCTTCGTCTTTTCTCTATGAGGACTTGAGAGAGGAAGGGTGAAGTAGAGACACCAAATAACTGTGGCATGTACTTCCTTTCCCTGCTTGGCTGCCTGCCTTCCCTTCTTTAGGGACAGGACCCAGCTTTAGCGTATGTGTGTGTATTGAGGGATGGGATGCTATGGGCCCAGCTCAGAAGCTACCTTCCCAGCCTTCCCTGCACTGAGCAGTGGCCATGTTACATAGTTTTGGCCAAAGAGACATGAGTAGAGCTCACTGGGTAAACTAGAAAGTATGTGAATGGGTGTAGGTTCACTCAGCAAGCACCTTTGCCCTTTGCCCATGCCTCTTCAGCAGGTCTAGAGCAGGATCTAAGCATTTCCTAAGTCCCCAACTGCTGCTGCTGCTGCTGCTGGCCCGGGGACCACCCTTTGAGAACCACTGCTCTAGGACTGTGGCCCTATGAGGCCCTTCAGAAAAGCAATTGTGCTAAGGAATGAGTGGGAAAATCACAGGTGAGTGTGTTGAGATTCTGTCCAGGCCTCAGAGGAGCCTGAGGATGTCTGGGGGCACGGGGCAAACCTGAAGCACTTGAGTCATGGCTGGAAGCACAGAGGAAATTGGATGCCACCACTGAATGTCACCAGTGGAGTAAACAACACGTGCCTGGTGTGCTGTAGGAATGGTGGGGATGTGACCAGATAAGAATCCCCGCCCCCCATGGCACGTCCACGCACAGCTCCCACCGTCTCCTGCGGAGCCCGCCTGAGGCCCGTTCTCCAGCACCGTCCTGCCATCCCCCACTGGCCTCCAGTCGGTGGCCTGGGCCGTGCAAGTGGTTCTCGATCGCAGGCATGTTTTATCCATCATGGCTTGGTTGTTAACAATACACAGTGTTTATTTTTCTTCATAAAAAGATGCAAGCTGTGCGCCTCCAAATGCTGGCAGCTAAGAATATTCCATTTGTTTGTGGAGAGACAGACTGGATGGCATAATTTCAATCAAACTATGAAATGCAGCCTGGCATGCCTGGAGAGAAGGATCATAACAGGGTGTACTCTTCTTTCTGAGAGGCCGAGGACTGCACACATGGGCAACTCGTCAGCCCCTGGGAGGCGTCCTAGCAGACTCGTTCCATCAGCCATGGCTGGGCAGGAAGGGAGCTCTGTCAACAGTTGTCCATGCTTTCCCTGGGGACCGGCAGGGCCACTTGGCACAGGGTGTGCCCCACTGATTTATTGCGGGTGAGGAGGGTTGTGTCCTTTCAGTTCCCAAATGGAAGGGGCCATTTGTTTTTTCCTAATTAAAAAGCAATAAATGATTATTTAAAAATTTTCTAGGAAAACAAAGACTAAAGACCAAACAACAAACAAAAAATAAAACACAAAAATTCCCTCAAGAACTATAATTTCTCCTTGTTTTTATCTACCTGTCTGTATCTGACCTGATTTTTTTTTTTTTTTTTTTTAGACAGAGTCTCACTCTGTTGGCCGGGCTAGAGTGAGTGCCGTGGCATCAGCCTCGCTCACAGCAACCTCAAACTCCTGGGCTGGAGGAATCCTCCTGCCTCAGCCTCCTGAGTAGCTGGGACTACAGGCATGCGCCACCATGCCCGGCTAATTTTTTTTTTTCTATATATTTTTAGTTGGCCAATTAATTGGTTTCTATTTATAGTAGAGATGGGGTCTCGCTCTTGCTCAGGCTGGTTTCGAACTCCTGAGCTCGAGCAATCCGCCCACCTCGGCCTCCCAGAGAGCTAGGATTACAGGCGTGAGCCAACGCGCCCGGCCACACTTATTTCTTTTTTAAAAAATTTCTTATTTTGAGATAATTATAGATTCACATAGACTTTTGATTAGTACTTATTGAAGATTCAGTGATAACCAAGGTGGCTGCTAATAGCTCATCAGGTTAACATCATTAATGGGCCCCTCCTGCTCTACGTAAGAGGCCACGATGGCGGACAGAGAGGGCACCACACAGGGCAGTCAGGACATCAGGATTCTAGCCTTGGGCTGCAGTTTATTGGCACTACAGTTGTACACAAACCCCCTACTTCCTCTGACCTCAGTTTTCCCTGCTAGGAAGAGATGGAATCTCATCATGCTTTTTTCATCCAGGGCTGTCATGAGATCACATGAGCCAGAAAAGAGTTTTTCAAAGCAAAACAGAAAGGCTTCATCAAGTACAGGTGGCCTAGTAAGGGAATCCCCAATAGCAGCTCCAGCGTCCTCACGTCAGCCAATATGATGTCTTGGACTGTACTAGCACCGTGGCTGGGCCAGTAATGATTCGACATTAACTGTTAGCACACATCCAGGGAGAAACGAGCAGCTGTAATGAGCCTGGTTTGGGACATCATGAGCTCACAGAAGCAGAGCATTAAATGGAGGTAATTCACACACAGGACCATTAACCTCGGACTCAACTCCAAGAGCAGCGTCAACTGTACGATGTCACCCTCAGAGGCTCCTGGTCTTCATGAGACTTCTTCATTACAGTGAGAGAAAGTGGTTTCTAGTGAAGATGAAGGTGCAGGGCTGAAGGGCTCCACGTCCCCATGTCAAATTGGGGCCCCTAAGCACCTCTCTCTTCTCTGTGCAGGAGTGAGCAGAGAGGAGGTCCCACTTACCTGCTCTCATCTTCGATTTTGAGGAATGGTGCCTTCAGTCTGGCCACTGGAAGAGGAAGAACGCACACATTAGCTGTCTGCCCCAGTGCAGGGCCCGCATTATACACACAAGAAATGCTCAGGGAGGCGAGGCTCTGCCAAAGCCTAAGAACCTCACAAGAGCTGGAAATCATGCTGTCCCAAGCCGTGCCTTTCCATTCGGCAGAGGTGAAGCACCCCTCCCATCTCCTCCAGCCTCTCTGCCAGGGAGAAAGGTTGCACTAGTCAGGGGGAAGCTGCAGGGTAATTGCAGGCCTAAATGTGCCCTACCTCAGCAGGACACAGGAGCTCCTGTGTGTGGGTTCTGGAGACTATCAACTAACCCAGGATGCCACTATGAGAAACCTGGCCATAGGAGAAACTCAGACCCTGCTGGTTTCCGCTAAAAGCAGGATTAGGGTGGTCAGTTCCACAAAGTCCTAGGTTCTCCCTAGCCTCTGACCCTGGTGCCTCAGAATCCTGAGAGGCTTGAGAATACTCCTCAGGTGGAATTTTCCATGGGGACCCTGGGTGTTTTTGAAGGGGAGCAGAGAGGAAGAGGGAAAAACAGTATTAAGCAATCTCAGTAACAGGATGGCAGACAAATATCACAGGTAAAATCTGGTTCCTGAAAAAATAGGGCAAACGGGTGCTGAGAAGACAAATTTGGAGTCAATTAATCAAGAGATTCACCCCCTACTAGTTAGTTATTTGCATAGTTTACAAAATCTCTTAAGCATTAAGAACCACTTCTAACCTCACAGTGACCAGGAGTCCTGTCAAAGGGGTTGCCAAGGCCGGCTGGCAGCCTGGCCAGACCTGACAGGCACAGATTCCCCAAAGATGCTGGTACCTCACAGCTCCCAAATGTACTCGAGGCCACTGCTAGCATCCAAGCAAAAAGCAGCAGCTCCCATTAATTACTTCTTTGGGACAATTTCTTGTCTTTCTAATTAACTGAGACAGTGATTAAAATCAATTCCCCCATAGACTTCCCTGAATTTTGAGCATGAGAGAGGTGCCAAGTGACTTTTCTTAGCTCCTGTTTGTGCACGGATAAATGCCACTTAAAGAACATCTTTGGGAGAAACATCCAGGGGGAGAAACTCCCCTGCTGTCCAAGAGAAGCCAGTAGACGGAGTCCATCAATCTGCCTGTTTGTCAGTTTCAGGGAGTTTGGCAGTTCTGAAAGCGGCAGGCAGCTGTCAAACTGCCCACCCCCAAACTGCTACTGAATCAGAAGGAAAAGGATGCTGAACTTCAATCAATGCCCAGGAACTGCCAGAGGATGCAGGAGCCAAAGTGTCTGCATGGGGTCTTGGCTCTAAAGGAGTAGAAGCCCTGGCCCAGCAGCTCTGGACTTACCTCTCTCACCCCAGAAATCTGAGACCAAGGCCCTGGAAACACGAGGGGGCAATGCAACCTGGACTCGCTTCCTGCCGCAGAAAAGAGAGCAGATGCTGCCACAGAGGGAGTCGTGGGGAAGTGTTTAGGGAGGGAGGGATTGCAATTAGATGAGGAAAAGCTACCACACTGACCTTTCCGCGTTCTTGACTCTGCTGCTGGACATGTTCCCTAAATGGAAAGGGAAAATAGGTTAAGGATGTGAGGGAGCCACAGGGGTCAAGGAACTGGGCCTGAAAAGCAGAGTCATTGCCAGTCTGTCCCACTTCGCTTCCTGCTGTTGTGAGACCTGCAGAACCAGACTCGCAGGCCCTGAACTAGAGCAGATCTGGGCACGATGGCTCCCTGTGCCTCCTCGGCAACAAGATGAATGGTGAGCGAGCGCAGTGTGTGAATCTCGATGGCAGCTGACTCTGTGGAGGGAACACAGGACAATGCAAATGGCAAGAGCTCTGAGTCCACTGGCCTGTGTGGTAACCAGAGCTGTGCCTATCTTATAGGATGTGCACGAATTAGATTAAAGCATGCAAAGACCTGACACAGAGTAGGTGGCCTCTAAATGGCAGCTTTATTTTCTAGGCACTGCTGCAGTTACAGGTCATTTCACAGGACAAGGGTGAAGACAATGGCCAATTGCTTTCTTATGCCCTATTTTGTGCACCCTGACCCTGTGGGTCAAAAGCAACATTTAAGCCAAGGTCAAACAAAGCTGATATTCAAAATGAAATGGATCTTCTGGTGATGTATAACTGAAAAAATAAAATAAAATAAAAACTAAATGGATTAAAATAAAAAATCAGCTAAAGAGCTGGGAGACCCAGATGGAGAGATCCAGTGGATCCATGACTTCTTGTGCCTCTGGACGCAAGGAGGTTCCCGATTCTCCTCTAGGCCACACCTTGAGGGCAAGTACAACCCAGAGAAGCCTTCTATAGCCCTTTGCATATCAGCAGATAATATCCAAAACTCACTCCAAAAGACTTAGATATCTACAAAGCAGATTAAGTTAAAGCAAAGTAAAAATGCTATGCTTTGCAAAAAAGGGGGAAATTTCTTTCTTTTTGAGGGGGGGGACACACAGAGTCTTTCTTTGTTGCCCAGGCTAGAGTGAGTGCCATGGCGTCTGCCTAGCTCACAGCAACCTCAAACTCCTGAGCTCAAGCAATCCTCCTGCCTCGGCTTCCCAGAGTGCTAGGATTACAGGTGTGAGCCACCGCGCCCAGCCAAAAGGGGGAATTTCTGACATATTTGCTTGTACTAATATGTGTACAGAGTCCTAGAAGGATACCTGAGCATCTGTTCACATTGTTTATGTCAAAGAGGGAGGTGAGTAGCTGGGGAGCAGAAGCTAGAGAGAAGAGAGACTTTTCACTGTGTACTCTTTTGAATTTTGAACAACACAAATCTGTTAAGCAGTAGCAAAACCCCTAAATCTCCTAGAGCACAGGGTGTGCATAGAGGGGTGTAAGCAGCTCAGCGCTGCATCCACTTTGGATGTGGTTTGCTGCTGCTGTCAGTTCTGTTTCTGGATGCCAGGCCTGGAGTGGAGTAGCAGGTTTACTCCTTCCTCGGACTTAAGCTTGGGTGAAGACACTATGGCTTTAAGTCAGCCTGGGCTCTCTTGATGTGGTATACACAGTTCTAACCCCAGCAAAGAAATGAAAAAAACCAAACAAGGATTTGGAAGATGGCAGCTATTTCAACTTTCCATCCCCAATCTTTAGGCTCATTCCCAGGCCAGGAGCTATTCCCAGAATGGCAGCCCGGCCAGTGGGCCACGAGCATTTATGAATTTTGTCTAGGCCAGGACTACCGTAGGCAGCCCACAGCCCAGGCCATAGTGATGCCTTGGCAGGGTGAGTGTGCCATGGAAGAGTTGCAGGTACCACAGGCAAGAAAAGAAAGGGCAGCGCAAAGCTGTGGACACCAGGAATGAGGTAACTGAGAGGCTGCACTCCTCTTCCAGAATGGCCAGGAAGAGATGGCTTGGGCAGGCCATGGATTGTCATAGACTTCACTGAAAACCATCCATTTGCCCTTCAGTTTAGCAGGATGACTTACCTCTGGTTTCTTTGGCTCTTGTTTCTTCACACATAAAGGACCAAGAGACAGCTGCTGCACGTGCATCATCATTTCTATGGATAAGACAGAAGGCTGTGGCCACAAAGGCTTCAACTCCTCATTTATCCAGCACAGTCCCTTCCAGGGCTATAAGACTAAACTTCTCCCTAGCCCACCTCATTGGATCATACTAGCCTTGCCTGCCACCTTCTGGCTACATGTCACCTCTGCATCTCCTGACAACAGAAGTAGGGCTAGGTCCTCTATTTCCAGAAAAGCACCTAAGCTGGCTTCATGCTCTTTTGTAGCATCAGTTACAACTCATTATTGAACAGGAGGTGCCTTATGGCTCACTAAGTTCTTTAAAGTACTACTGAAGAGCTGCTTCTGTAGGGAAGACCAAGCCATATGAGCTACTCAGATGTACCCTTAGGTGGAAGACCCAGCTGGGGTTAAGCACATTGGAGCTTCTCCAACACTGAGGACATGAAATAAGATCAAGTCAGAAATGGCTGATTTTGGCCATGCGCGGTGGCTCATGCCTATAATCCTAGCACTTTGGGAGGCTGAGGCCGGAGGATTACTTGAGCTCAGGAGTTCGAGACCAGCCTGAGCAAGAGCGAGACCCCGTCTCTACTATAAATAGAAAGAAATTAGCCAAACAACTACAAATGGAAACAATTAGCCAGGTGCAGTGGCACGTGCCTGTAGCTACCTGGGAGGCTAAGGCAGAAGGATCGCTTGAGCCAGAAGTTTGAGGTTGCTGTGAGCTAGGCTGACGACATGGCACTCTAGCCCGGGCAACACAGTGAGACTTTGACTCAAAAAAAAAAAGAATGGCTGATTTTTCAGTGACATGGAGCTTTCCACACCCCAGACCAGGAACTTCTCCTGTACAGCCCCTAGATCGCTCCCCCCGACAAGCTCTTTGGTACCAAAGGGTGGGGCAGCACCCTGGTCAGCA
>CAUYPO010011739.1:0-53592 GCA_963574435.1 Cheirogaleus major
GTGAAACTTTTTTTGGATCCTCATTCAGACAATCAAACACACCAGGTGTGGTGGCTCATGCCTGTAATCCTAGCACTCTGGGAGGCCAAGGTGGGAGGATCACTTGAAGTTCAAGACCAGCCTGAGCAGGATACTGAGGCCCCATCTCTACAAAAAATAAAAAATTGAGTGGGTGTGGTGGCGGGTACCTGTAGTCCTGGCTACTTAGGAGGCACCACTGCTCTCCAGCCAGGGCAACAAGATGTGTTGACTCAAAAAAAATAAATAAATAAATAACCATTTATGAAACAATTAGAAATTTGAATGTTGACTGGCTATTAGGTGATATTAATGACGTATTGTTAATTTTTATTTTTTTATTTTTTATTTTTTATTTTTATTTTTTTTTTTTGAGACAGAGTCTCACTCTGTTGCCCAGGCTAGAGTGAGTGCCGTGGCATCAGCCTCGCTCACAGCAACCTCAAAATCCTGGGCTCGAGCAATCCTCCTGCCTCAGCCTCCCGAGTAGCTGGGACTACAGGCATGTGCCACCATGCCCGGCTCATTTTTTCTATATATTTTTAGTTGGCCAATTAATTGCTTTCTATTTATAGTAGAGACGGGGTCTCTCTCTTGCTCAGGCTGGTTTCGAACTCCTGAGCTCGAGCGATCCGCCTGCCTCGGCCTCCCAGAGAGCTAGGATTACAGGTGTGAGCCACCGCGCCCGGCCAGGGGTTCACTTTTTGATGACACTTCGATGACTATCTCCAGTGCTTAACAGAGTGCTTGGCACACAGGAGGCAATAATAAATATTTGTTGGATGAATGTGTATCAGAAACCTCTCATGACCCTGCTCTCATCCTTTTGGGCTGCCTTTCCTCAGCCATAACTGTAGCAAGCCCTTGGAGCAGGAGGGAGCACCTACGCTCAGTTGCTCCATACAGCTCAGCTCTTGCCTTCTGCCTTGGGGTTCTCTTCAGACTCTGCAACCTGCAAATCTAAGGAATTCAACCCCTCTGGGCAACCCCTGGCCAGTGGTGGCTGGAATTAGTGGAAATATGCTCCCTTCTCTGACGCTCAGTACACAATTCTGAAGTACACTCTATGCTGCTCCTCAGCACGCCCCAGCCAGATCCAGCCCCAGTTGCACACAGTGGTGACAGCTCTGAGCCACACCATCATACTGGCTTTCCCTCCTTCCCAGTACCCTACTCCTGCTCCTGGGATCATGTCTTGAATTAACTTGCAAGCAAGTCATTTCTCTGCTTTCTCTACCTGCAAGGAGGTAGCAGGGATGGAGAAGAGTCCAGATTAAATTAGAACAAATACATGGAACTTAAAGACTAATAAGAGAGGTAAATACTAATTAGATAAAAGGAAATAAAATCTAAATAACTGCAAAAGAAAGGATAGACTTTTCAACAAATGGTGTTGGAATAATTAAATATCCATATGGAATACAATGCATCTCAATCCTTATTTCACACCATACTCAAAATGGATCAAAGAACTAAATTTTTTGAATGAAAACTATAAAGATTCTAGAATAAAGGAGAAAATCTTCATGGCCTTGGGGTAGGCAGCGATCACAAAAGTAACTTATTATAAAAAGATGGGATTAAGAAAATGAAAAGGTAAGCAATATATTAGGAGAAAGTTTCACAATACATATTTTTGAAAAAATATTTATATCTGGAACATATAAAGAAATCTTATAACTCAATAATAAGACAAACAACCAAATTAAAATATGAGCAAAAGATTTTAACAAATACTTCAAAAAGACGATATACAAATATCCAATAAGCACATGAAAAGTTGCTCAACATCATTAGCCATTAGGGAAGTGTAAATTAAAACCACAATGAGATAATATCACATGCCCAATAGAATGGCTAAACATTAAAAAATTGGTAATAACAAGTGTTAGCAAGGATGCGGAACAATTGGAACTCTTATACGTTGCTGGCAGGAGTGTGAACTGGAACACTCACTTTGGGAAAAAGTGATGGTTTCTCATTAAGTTAAATATACACTTACCATATGCCCAGCAATCTCCATTCTAGATATGGTTTGTCCAGGCCAAAATTCATGTTGAAGTTTGCTTGCCAGTTCAGTGCACCTGGGAGCTGGGGCCTATCGGGAAGTGTTTGGGTCATGCGGGTAAATCCCTCATGAATGGCTTGGTGCTGTTTCCAGGTAGTGAGTGAGCTCTTGCTCTCAAGGGACTGGATCAGTTCTCAAGGAATGGATTAGTTCCAGAGAGAAGGGGTTGTTATAAAGCAAGTTTTCTCCTCCTGTTTGGGCCCACTTTCCATGTGTCCACTTCCTCTTTGACCTTTTCTGCCACATTTGACCCAGCACCAAAAGCCCTCACCAGAAGCTGAGCAGATGCTGGTACCATGCCCTTTGAACTTCCCAGCCTGCAGAACTGTGAGCTAAATAAACCTCTTTTCTTTATAAATTGCCTGGTCTCAGGTATTCTGTTATAGCAACACAAAATGGACTAAGAGAGGTATTTACCCAAAAGAAATAAAATTGTATGTCCACACAAAGATTTGCAAATGAAAATGTCAAAGCTGCTTTATTCAAAATAGCCAAACTGGAAATAGCCCAGGTGTCCATCAACAGGTGAATAAACTGTGGTATATTCATACAATGGCTTACTACTCATCAATAAAAAGGAATAAAATACTGATAAATGCAACAACATGAATAAACCTCAAAAACATAATGCTGATAAAAGAAGCCAGACAGAAGGGTATACAGTGAATGATTATTTAAATCAAGTTCTAGAACAAACAAAACTACTTCTGATTGGCTGCCCTTGAAGAGGTAACATTTGAGCAAAGATCTGGATGTCAAAAGGGAGCCAGCCATGGAAAGATCGAGGGGAGGGCCTTCCAGGCAAAGGGCACCATAGGAACAGAGGCCCAGGATCAGGAATGAGCTTGGTGAGCTTGGGAACAGTCCAAAGGCCACTGTGACTGGATAAAGTGGGTAGGGCAGAGAGTGGTAGGAGGCAGGGTGGACGGGAGCCAGATTATGCAGGGCCTTATCAGCCCTGATAAAGTTTGGAATTTGATTAGCTGGGCATGGTGGCATGCACCTGTAGTCCCAGCTACCTGGGAGGCTGTGGCAGGAAGATTGCTTGAGCCCAGGCGTTTGAAGTTGCTGTGAGCTATGATGACACTGCATTCTAGCCCCAGCAACAGAGCAAGCTGCTGTCTCAAAAGGAAAAAAGAAGTTTTGGAATTTGAAGTGAATAAAATGCAAATCCCTCAGGGTCTAGTGGGGCAGAAACACATAAGCAAATAAAGGCAATGCAGGGTCACGGGTTCTGGTGTGAGATAATGGAGGAAGGACTCAGCAGGAACAGGCAGGGCAGGGAGTGGGGGCAAACTTTGCTAAGAGGAGACTGGGGCTGTGCAGCTTGAGGACAAGATCTCCAGAGCTTGAGGCACCAGAGGACCATAAATGCTAATTTTCGTCGGCATCTGCTCCCATGTCGGGCTTGTTACACCTGAACGTTCCTAGGCAGTGAGTCTAGGATGAAGCCCAGGAACCTGCACAAATGTCACAGAAAGTGACACTTTCCACTCTGATGCCAGGTGGACTCTATACCTTCCAGGCTGCCAATTTGGCCTAGAGAAGGAGGTCACTGTGGCTGGAGCAGAGTGGGGCAGAGTCGTAAGAGGTCAGGAGAGAGGGTCTGGCAGGCCTCAGAAATGAGTCTGAAATTTATTCTGAGTTCAATGGGAAGCCACTGGAAGGTTTTAAGAAAGGTTATGACTTGGTCTTTTTTATGTTTTAATGGTTATTTGAGGAACTATTACACACTTATGAGTATGGTTAAAAATTGAAGAACAAGAACAAAAAAAGTGGTAGTATCCAGTGCGGGCAGGATTGCAGAGCAACTGCAACTCTCAGACACTGCTGGTGGGCATGCAAAATGGTGAAGGCAGTTTGCAAGAGGCTGGCCATTTCTCATAAAGGTAAATATACACTCACCATGCAGCCCAGCAATCCCACTAGGTATTTACCCAAAGTGACATGAAACACGTTCACACAAAAACCTGTACATAAATGTTTACAGTTAACTTTATAGTTGTCAAAAACTGGAAATAATTCAGATATCCTTTAACTGGTAAATGATTAAACTGTGGTACATCCATATAAAAAGGAATGAACTATTGATAATACATGCAACAACCTCAAGGGACCTCAAGGGCATTATGCTTAGTGGAAAAATTCAATATCAAAGCCTCACACACTATACGATTTTGTGTATATAATTGTCTCAAAATGACAAAACTACAGAGGTGGAGAACAGATTAGTGGTTGCCAGAGGACAGGGAGGGGGACAGGGAGGGGGACATGGAGGCATGATGTGGGAGTGGATGTGAATAGAAAGAGGTGGCCCTACAGAGCTTTTTGGGGTGACATAACAGCTATCTATCCTGATTGTGATGGTAGTTACATGAATCTATATATGGGATAAAAGTGCACAGCTTTTTAAACATACACACCCACACCCACAAACGAATGCAGGTGAAAACTAAATAAGGTCTGTAGTCTAGTTAGTAGTAATGTAGCAATGTCAATTTTCTGATTTGAATATTGTATTACAGTTCTATATAAGATGTCACTATTGGGGGGTGCTGGGGAAAGGGTACAGGAGGCTATTATTTTTGCAACTTCCTGTGAGTCTATAATTATTTCAATATAAAAAGTTGAGAAATAAAACTCTAGCAGGTAAGTAAAAAGCTACAAAAGATTTTTAATTGGAGAAATTTGCAAATGGAGGGGTATTGGATGACATTTGGGAATTACTGTCAACTTTATTAAGTGTGATAATATATGCTATCACATGTCCACATTCTTTGGTGGTATATGTTGAAGTTTTAGAGGTGAAGTGTCAAAGTGTCTACAAGTTGCAGTGGTTCGGCAAATATATGCTTATGTATATACATCATTTTAAAATACGGCAAAATGCAAACAATTAGGAGGGAGCTCTTTGAGTGATTTTAGGGACCAGCAACAGCTCCAGGAAGTGGCACCTGGATGCTTCAACAGAGGCCCAGGTAAAGGTGTCTACTATTCTCCTGAGACTTATAAATCAAAAGCAAACTTCCTTCCCCATGCTGCAAAGACTAGATCATTTAACAAAAAAAAGAAAAAGAAAGAAAGAAAAGTAAAAGAAAGGTGTTGGTTGGTAATTTCCTTTGCAAACTTCAAATGCTAAATAAACAGGACAGTTTGTTTTACAACATAATAATAACTACTGTTTATTAGGGGCCTTCTCAGTGCCAGGTCCGTTTACAGGCACCGTGTTATCCTCACAGCACTTGAATGCAGTAGCTATTGTTAGTAGCCCCATTGTGAGGAAGCTGAGGCTCAGACAGGTGAGGTGACTTGCCCTTGGCCGCATGCTGGGGTGCTCTGATGGCAGGCCCGGCACCTATCTGCTTACCACGTGGCCACTTGCAGAGCCCTCCTTCCCCTCTTCAGCCTTAGCCCTACCCCTAGCCCTGCCCAGGAACAGCCTTATGTGGACTCACTGTGGGTCCGGCAGCACCATTCCAGCCATCGACATCTCTTCCTCTGGCCGAGAATGGGAATGTTCTCTGCGGTGGGGTGGGTGGTTGCAACTAGGTCAAATATGGGAGGGAAGGGGAGTACATGCAGAAAACACCAGATGCTCTTTCAAGCTTTAAAAAAAAAAAAAAAACCACAGGCATTAGGGAACACAGATTTTTATCACAGTCTGTTTCATCAAGAGGGAGAAGGGGGAAGGGGAAGAGCAGGTCTTGGAGGGAAGAAAGGGTGAGGTCTGGGGCCCAGTGACAATGACAATAAAGATGGCAGTGATGCCAACAATAATAGCAGACACTATGCCAAGTGCCGTGCTAAGCACTCCACGCAAATTCTCCGAAGTCACCTCACTAACTCTACAGTTTACTATTATTGTCATCCCCATTTTCAGATTAGAAAACTGAGGCTCTGAAAGTACACTAAATCATACATTTTCACATGTACAGACTCGTACATAAATACTTTGAATGAAGTCAGGAAGGACACACATTGAACTAATAACGAGGGGCGGGAGTGTGACAAACGTGGGAGCTTTACCTTCTCATTGCCTTGTGATACATTTTTTACAACGGTAATGTGTGTGTAACCACGTGTGTGTACGTTTCCTTTTAAAAAGGTGGGTGGTCCTAAAGACTGTTCAAAGATCCCATAACTAATTCGGAGCCCCATCTCGCAGACTGCGGATCCCAGGCTTTACCCACGAGGCGGCACAGCCTTTCGAAGAGCGCCCCGGTGCGGCCCCACGCTCCGGTGGTGGCGAGGGAGGAGGAAACGACTTCTGAGAGGCGCCAGTCCCTCGCCCCATCCCCCTTCCCTGGGTTTCCTGGGGGACTGGGCCAGGGCGTCTCGGCCTTCGGCCTTCTGGGAGCCCATTGCCCGGTGTCCAGCCCCGGAGCCCGCCCACTGTCGCGGAGCGGACTCCGGGCCAATCAGACCCGATTGATGCCACTCCGGAGATGAGAGTGGCAGGAAATCAAGGTCAAGGCCCCGGACACAATGGGGCCATTGTCGTTCTCCAGTCAGTTGACTTTCAAGCAGCAGTTCCCCATCCACCCTCGCTCCTTCTCCCCACCCCCGCTCCCTGCCAGGAAGTCACCCAAACCTATTGCCTCCTTATTAGCCGCGCCTGAATGAAGGAAGCCGCATTCTGGATCCTACCCCAGACGCGGTAGGATCCGGCATTGCCTGTTAGGTCCACCAGGTGGCGACAGAGCACCACGTTTCTGAGGGCGGAGAGGGCGGCCAGGCCCCGCTGCTCCAGCGCTGATCAGGGCGTGGGGAACTCTGCCCTTCCTGTTTGACCCAAGAGAAACAAAAACCCAAGTCAGATCATAATTTCCCTCACCTTTTACTCTGAGGTCACTGGAATGTGGAATCCCGGGGGCTCTTCCCTCAGCAGACGTCAAAATGGCCGTGGCCTGCAGCACTTTTCCTTGACGGAGGGGAACACGAAGGGGAAACCTCGTTACTCCGCAAGTCACAGCAGGTGGAACCCGGCAGCCTCTCTGGTCTGGATTACTCGACTGGCTGATCGATAAATGTCATCTCCGAAAGGCCTTCCCTCCTGTTGTTCTCCCTCGGAGCTGGCTGTCGTTTTCCTTCTTCACGTTGATGAGGCACACCCCAGAGGCAGAGGCTCTTTGGGGTGAAGACATCTGGTCTGGGCTCTGGCCACTCCGCTTGGCAATCTCACCTCCACCTCATGTGCTGGGCAACCTTTCTGAGCTTCAGTCTCTTCATCTGTAAAATGGGGATAAATATGGCGTCTGTCTTCTAAGGCCATCGGAGGGTTCTGAGAGATACTGCATGGAAGGCGATTGCACAGGGCCTGATACACAATAAGCACTCACTGAATGTTAGTCATTATTATTATTATTGCTGCCGCTGTTGTCGTTGGCAAAGGAACTTTCACTGAGGCCACTGCCTGGGTGCCCAAGGCAGGTACCAGCTGAGGTGAGGGGTGTGGGGGTAACACTTCTATTGGTACCTGTCCCTTGGCAGTTCTCCTGGTTTGGTTTCTCTCAGGAACTGTTCCAGGAAGCTGAGGTTGGTGGGGCCTGTTCCTCTCTCCTGGTGTCAGGTCTTACCCTCTGGTCAGAGGTCAGATCTGTCTCTGCTGCAGTCACCACTGGAACACTTTCCTGCTGCCTCTCAGCCTCCTTGGGACAGAGTGGGCCCAGGCAAGCCCATTAGTTCATTCACTTAACATGCATATATGTCAGATGCTGTGCCAGACCACGGGGACAGTGGTGAGGAGACTTATCTTGTCCCTGCTCACAAGAAGCAAATAGAGATGGAAGGTGGGAGAGGTGGGGAGGTGAGGAGCAAAGCAACATAGAAAAAATTGCATTAATTTTAACTGTGGTAGGAGAGAGGGCCTGGTCTGGGACATTCCCTGAGGAAGTGACTTGGGGGTTGGGAGCTGAAGGCTGAGGAAGAGGAGCTATCCAAGACTCCCTAACCCCCTTAAAGCAGCCACTCCTGGGGAACGCTGCGATGACCCAATGGACCCTCAGGCTCTGGACCTTACTGGACCAGGCAAGTGGTCAGATGGGAGAAGATTAAAATAAAACACAGCCCGAGTACACAGGCTCCCCCTGGGATCTGCCGCCCTCACTCGCATCACCTGGACACGAACCCATAGGCTGTCAGGTCCGAGCTCCAGCCCCAGCGCTGAGGAAGGATGAAGAGCCCTTCAGAGAGGTGGCCAGGAGAAGCCTGCCATAGACCTGGGAAACAGACCTGGGATGGGGAGACCCTGGGCAGTGAGCCAGACTCTGAGGACTTTGGTGTTTGCTACGGCAAAGTGGGACAGGGAGCAAGCCAGTGGCTCTGGGTGCCCACCACACCGGCCACCAGCTGAGAGCACGGACTATGGAGTCAGGGTGCTGGGGATGTGTCCCAGCTCTGTGGCTTGCCAGCTTTGGCAAATTACTTAACCTAAACCTCAGTTTTCTTGCCTACAAAAAGGGGGCAATAATAATAACCTCACAGCGTGTTTTGGGGACTTAATGAGATAATATGGGAAACATCCTGGCGCATAATGGGCACTTGATAAACATTAATGTTATTATTATTATTTTTGAGACAGGGTTTTGCTCTCTTGTCCAGGCTGGAGTGCAGTGGCACAGTCATAGCTCACTGCAGCCTTGAATTCCTGTGCTCACGTGCCTTTCACCTCAGCTTCTCAAGTAGCTGGGACTATAGATGTGTGCCTCCACTCCTAATTTTTTTTTTTTTTTTTTTGGTAGAGATGGGGTCTTGATGTTGCCCAGGCTGGTCTTGAACTCCTGGCCTCAAGTGATCCTCCTACTTCACCCTTCCAAAGTGCTAGGATTATAGGCATGAGCCACTGCACCTAGCTAGGATTATTATATGTTCTTTCATTAACTCCTTTATTGAAAGATTCTGCTAAAAATTGTTGTAGTTTTCTCAAGGAGAATAAAGTACTTCATAATTTACCACGTTTTCAGTAATACTATTAACACTGACTTTAAAAAAAAGATTCTGCCAGTTCGGAGATGAGGAACCTGAGACCTAGTGAGACTGAGTAACTTGCTTAGGATCCCACAGTTTAAAAGTAGAAGAGTTGGAAGTCTGCTTTTAAACTGGCTAGTTTCTTTGACTCTGAAGCCTCTGCTCCTGGGAGGTGTGGGAGATCAGTGTCTGCCTGGGAAGAAACTGGAGTCCTGTTAAAGCATATTTTCATGGATTCAGCAGAAGGGTGTAAATCTTTCTGGGGTGGAGTGCACATACTCTTTTTCTTAATTTGGGAGTCAGGCAGGGCTCCCGCTGGTCCCAGGAGCCCCAGTCGTGGTGGGGTCAGAGCAGACAAGAGTTGGGGGGAGAGTATCACTGGGGCCAGTTGGGCACCGAGTCTCAGGGGCTTGGAGCTGTGCTGAGGCCACCCACATGCCTTCCTTGCCAGCCTGAGCGGCAAACCTCTGCTCACTCTTTCTGTCCACTTGCGCCCCCCAGGAGTAGTGCCCCCTCCCTTGCCCACCTTGGTCTGGGACCCCTCCCTTCTCTCCTTCTTCCTCCCGAATGCAGTAATCCCAACTAACAAAAGCAACCGTGGCTACTCTGATGTGTGGGACGACTCTGGTTGGGCTGTGCCCAGTCTGCCAAGCTGGGCTCATGCCCCTTCCCATGTGCCAGGGCCCACTGGCCCTGCCGCCTGCCTCCTTCTTATGAAAACCCAAGGAACCTTCCTTTTCTTTGGTGAGACAATGGAATTAAACAGCCACGGGATGGGATATGTGAGGGTGAAGGAGCAGTGGAATCTTCCTGAGCCCTTCCTACTCCCTCTCCAGCTCTGGAAGGGTGGCCCTGGAGCCTGGGCAGACCTGGGCTTGGGAAGGAAGAGGTCAGATGGGCTGCAGAGTGCAGAAGGCTTGCCCGGGAGGCGTGGGCTTGAGGGTGATCTGGCCTCGTAGGGGAAGGGCAGTGTCAGCCCAGAGTGGCCACCCTCTGCAGGCTCTGGAGTCAGTCAGACCAGGTTTGAATCTTGACTCTGCCACTTACTTATGAACCACATAACCTTGGGAAGTCACTTCACTTCTCTGAGCTTCAGTTGCCTCATCTGTTAAATGGGATTAATTAAACTCTCCTGAAATTTGTTCAGCTTTAAAAAGATAATGAGTGAAAAATACAGGAGCACAGGGCTGTATATACAGCAAACACTCGATAAATGCTCTCCTAATGTCGAAATTGGCAACATTAGGTAGTGCATTTAAGACATCTGTCCCCACACGCTGTCACCTCCTTAGGAAAAGAGCTGCTCTTAAGAGCATGATGCTGTTTGCATAAGAAAAGAATGGAAGCTTTCGCCTGTAAAGAAAAACTATACCCTATTAAATGAAGACAGAGTCTGCAGTCCAGTCAGCCTCCTGACCCCTCATTTCCAGGGCCATTGCTCCTGTATCCTGGCTTGCGCCCTCCTCTTCTGCTGAACACAGGCCACAGCTGGACCTGGTAGAGGCAGCGGAGCAGGCTTGGGCCCAGACTAGGGTGGAAATCCTGCCCTGCAACCCTTTTGGGTAACAGCAGCCTGAGCAGGGACCCCTTGAGAACCAGGGTCACTCCAAAGTCCTGGTCCTGAGGCAAGACCTTTTCGCTCCTTCCACAAATGGGGCCATCCCCTCCCCTCCATCCCTACCCAGATCCCCGGAAGCTGGGAAGGGAAAACGCTGGACCTCCAGCCTTCAGAAGGTCTAAGCAATCCCCAAGGACCTGGAAGCCCCACTCAGTCCAGCCTGGTGAGAAAGCAGGGGGCCCGGCCCCCAAGCACCCGGGGGGGGGGGGAGGTCAGCCCCAATGGATGGGGCCTCTGGTGCTCACAGATCTGACCTGTGATTAGGCTGGAATGTTCCTGGTCCAGTTTGCAGCGAAGTCCATAGATGCAGGAAGATGGTTGGAGTGTCTGGCTTTCCCAGGCTCCTCGGGCTTGGAAACCCACAGGTCCTGCCTTTTTGGGCCAGTGATTTCTGGCCCGCCCAGCCACAGGCCTCTCCTCTTGCCCAGGACCACCTCACCCCCCAGTTCTCGCAGCCCTCAGAGGGCTTAGGCTCCCAGGGCCTTGTTCATGTGGTCCCCTCTGCCCGAAAGCCTTCCCCTACCACCCATCACCGCTCTTGCCTCACTCATTTCTACTCTGTCTTTAATACTCACCTCCAGGAAGCCCTGCTGCCCACCCCGCCCCTCCGAAGACTAGAGCTGGGTTGGCCCCTCCCACTGTGCTTTCCCAGCAGCCTGTGCTTACTTGATCTGGCTCTCATTATGCTGTCTCCAGAGTTTTTGCTTTGCCCTGTCACCACTGCGACTGCCCAAAGATGGGGACAGTGTCCTCTATGGGCTCTCATACATAAGACCTGCACGTGGTAGGTGCGCAACTGGAATGGACCAATTAGTGGTGGTCACACAGTTTACTTGTGGATGAGGGTTGGGGTGGGGCCAGGGGAGACTCCTGCTCTCAAATGCTTCTCTCATACCTGAGGCTGCCCCTCCCCTCTCTAGGCCCTGGGTTTTAGGCCCCCTCCCCCCTGCACTCAACCCCATCCTCCTTGTCACAACCTGATAGGCGCTGTGGGAGGTGTATAGGAGAGGAGTTAAGCGTGGGGCCAACTGCCAGCTAAGGAACATTTACCAAGTTTCCTTTTCTGCAAAATGGATAATAACAGCACCTTCTGAGGGTGGCTATTAAGGACTGAATGCGGTAATCCCCATCATGGACCCCTTCCCTCTCGTGTTCTGCCATGGCCTCTGCAGGGGAGAGGGCAGCTCTGGGGCCTGGCTTGGCATTCTATGTGCAGCAATTCTGCACTTCTCACCCCCACCTCACCCCCTCCTTGAGGTCACGCCTTTCCACAGTGCAGAAGCCACAGGTGCTCTGGGATACATGGCTGTGGTGTGTAGGGGAAGCTCCTCGGACAAACGAGTGTCTTTAGTGGGGTTCTCTGCCCACGTGGTTGTGTTTGTCTTTGCACTGAGAGGGTGCCTCTGGTTTTATGGGTCTGTCCCGGGTCTTATACTGATTGCCTGCCAGGTGCTAGGGGGATGGGGAATCACTACCTAGGCCCAGGTGGGGAGCAGAGGCAGATAGCCCAGGTGTCTGGGCAGCTCAGCCATCAGAAACATGGAATCTGAGAGCAGGTGAGCTGTCATCTCCTTGCCTTGACATCTGGAGGCCTCGCTGCTCACCCTGGCGCCACTGTCCCCAAGGCCAAGAAGACAGTCTGTGTGGGTGAGGGTGGAGGCCAGCATGGTACCCACCCTTTCTCTCCAGTGCCCCTCCCTCTCTCAGCTTAGGGGTCTGGGGGATGGTATGTAGGAGGGATGGAAGGTATGGACCTTGGAGAGACACATGCCTCAATTTTAATCCTAACTAGCTGTGTGTGACCTTGGGCAAGTGACTTCGTTTCTCTGAGACTCATTTCCTAAGCTACAAAATGGGGATAACAACACACTCTCATAGAGAGTTATAAGGATTAAATAATTAAATAGAATTAAATAACTCATTAATTTAAAAGGATTATATAATAAAATTCATGCATTTAGCTCAGAGTGCATATATTAAATGAACAGTACATGGTAGTATTACTATTATTATCTATCCCTTGCTGTGTTTCCAGCATCTACCCAGGATGCCTTAACGCTGTCCAACCTAACAGTCTGAATCTGTTTAACATTTACAATACCTTAAAGAGGAGCTCGCTGAGCTCACAGGAGAGGAGAAAGGTAGGCACCTGGTTCCCAGGGAAGGGCTCCTGTCCTCTCTGCACCCCACCCACTGCCTGGAGTCCCAGGTGGTTCTGCTGCTGTCCTTACCTCTTCCATGTTCCAAAGCTTGGGGAGGCAGATCTGGCTGCATCTCCCCCATATGGGAAACTCAGGCAGGCAGGTAGCTGTGTCACCCAAGGACCAAGTGCCTGGCCTGGATGCCATGGGGTATTCCCATAACTAGAGATCAGGAGGAGTGGAGTGGGATGAATGCCTGGCCAGGAAAGTGATGACAAGGATCATACCTTGCTCAGTGCCATGCCTCTGGCTTTCCAAAGAGGATTCTCAAACTTTTTTCTCCATAGAGATAGCTCATGAGCAATGATACTAGTAGCAGAAGGGGCCCCTTTCTCTGTGCTGGGATCTCAAGGGCAACCAAACCAGCTTTATAGCCACCCTGAATGTGGGGCATCTGGCAGAGGGAAATGGGGGAGGCTGAGAGACCCACATCTCCAAAGGCTGGGGCCAGAGGAGGAAAGCAGTATACGAAGCACTTCCCAAAGTCCCATGCCCAGGCCTCACTATGTGGAACAACTCAGGGGTTAATCTCTGCCCCAGCCCCATTGGTCTCATCCACATCTATAAAGAGAAAGGGAAGCAAAACACAGACCACAGCTGCCTGAGGTTGTAGGTTGCCTCATTTATTGTAGGCTGCTGCTGGACAACCTGTGGCATTGGCATAGGTACTTGTGTGCCAGCTGAGGGACTCTAGCATTCCCAGGCAGACCACCCTGGAGTTCTCTCCTGGTGAGACCAAGAGGCATGAGATAGAGGCTATGCCCAAGGACTTAATTAAGCCAGTTGGTGGCCCTAGTCACACTCGCATCTTAAGGCTGAGGCCCGGGTCAAGTTCCCTGAATTGTATAGCACCCTTCCCCCGAAAGCCACCAGCCATGGGTGGTGTTGGCACCCTAGTATGGAGCTGGCCCTGCTGAGGGGCCCTGCACCCCTGTCCAGGGAAAGCAGACAGATCCCCATCCTTCTCTGAACCAGTTTGTTGTGGGTCAGGCCTTGGAGAGGCTGCCTCTCGCCTAAGCACTGGTGTTCCCAAGGGAGGCCTCTGGCTGCCGGGGTGCTGCAGTCCTTACCTGGAAGCAGGGCGGCCTGTTCCACCCAGATCCAGGCCAGAGTATGGAGTGGAAAAGAAGCCAGAGCCAGGCGGGACCAGGCGTCTGGAATGGCTGTTGTTTTGGATGGGTCCCAGGTCCGGAGCTCTGCTGCCCAGGCCCTGCCACTCTTCTGAAGGATGGGGGTTGGGGACTTATCCTAGCCAGGCCTTGAAAATGAGAAGGCCAGAGAACCAGTGGAGTGGAGGCTCTGTGTGTGTGTGTGTGCGCGCGCGCCGCACACGCAAATGTCAATGTGCCAAACCTCATTGCTCCTCTCCTAGGAGTTCTTTTATGAACCGCCCCAATCCCAGCTCTTTCTCCTCCAATGGCTGATGGGACACAGAAGGCTGGGACACAGTGGCTAAACGGCCTGAAACTCCACCCCTCAGCTGGCCTGAAAACTTCAGTCAGTGACCACAGGGGCACTGCGGCCTCCTGTGACCAATCGAGAGGCCGCAAGGAACGGCACCTGGCATCCTCAGAGAGGGAGGGGCCCATGCAGAGGAGCTGGCAGATTTCCTTGGTGTGGGGGGTAAGGGACAGGGTACAGGCAGGGGCATTCTTGAGTGTCTGGGGTCATGTTTCAGGGGGAAGATAAACACCAAACTAGGTTCTGCCACGTCTATGTCCAGGTTCTGTCCCCTGCCACTGTGCGCCCCCACACTCAGATTGGTTTCCCCCTCTCCTCACCCTTTTTACAGGTGCTCAAAGCATCCTGTGATTCTCTTTACCATGGTTTATAATTCTCCACTTGCCAGGAGGTTCGACTAAAGGCCGTGTACCGTATGGACCGTGAGTTTATAGGGAGGTACTTTGAGGATGGAAGGGGCTGTGCTTGTCTTCATTGCTGTCTCCCCAGCACTTGGCACTCTCCAGGGCCTGGCACACAGTAGGTGCTCAATATATCATCAGTGAATGAATGAATTAAAAATAAATTTCCCTCTAAGATACTGTGAGCTCTGGCTGGGAAGGGACTGCTTCTTGTTTATTTTTGTATCCCCAACCTCTGGCCTGGTGCCTGGCACAAAGTAGATACCCACTAAATTGTGTGGGATGGAAAACTGAGATTAAAGTGGGCCAAGAGGAGCCTTAGCAGCTGTGTTAATGAAACTCGTCTCTATCCCTTCCCACCCTTGAGGCAGTGAGGATGTGGCCATCTGCTCTAGGTATCTCCCTGGGAACAAGGGGTACCCAGCAGAGTTGAGAAGGGGGAAGGGCAGTGCTGATAGGAAAAGAGTGGTAGGTGAGGGCCTTGGGTGGGCTGAACTGGGGGCTGTCTTCCAGGCAGGTTTGGTTGAATGGGGGAGCTCTGTAGGAGCCACTTCTGGTAAACACTCACCTATGAGAAAATTTGAGGAAGACCCAAGATGGCAGCAGGGTAGGAGTCTAGGCCAGGGCCAGAAGCCATGGTCACACAGCTGTTCACTTACCCCCATTTCGGGAACCTCCTGAGGGTAGGGACTGGGGCCAGGGCTCCCACAAGTGCCACTCTTTAGACCTGTGAGTCTTGAGGTCACATAAGGCTCTGGACTTCAGACCACTCCTTGGCTTTGCAGAGCCAGGAAGTCTCAGACACACACAGAGAACTGAAGGAAGAGGGAGTAGGGCTGGGGTCTTGCCTTGGGCTTGGAGTAGATCCCCTGCACTGTCAGCAGAGCATTAGTGCTATGTCCTGCGAGATGAGGCTCCCCTCCGGGCTGCATTGTCACTCAGGGCCTCTGACCATGGGTTCAATCCACCTTTGGTGTCTGGATGAACTGAGGAGATAGAGAGTCTCCTGGAACCTAGGTCCCAGAGGCTAAACAGATTGGCTATCTGGAGTGTGCAACCCAGCCACACATCTCAGAGCTTGAAAGCCACTTAGGTCCCAAAGTGTCTTTTGGACACCCTGGTGGGCAGTGGAATGCCCTTATTCAGGACTTTTCTCTCTCAAGGAATTGAGTACCTATCTGAGCAGCTACGAATCAAAATGAGGACGGACACACGTCTGCCCTGGCACTGCTGTGTGCAAACCTGTGCTGAATGTAAGGATTTGAAGCCAAAGCTTATGCGCAGCTTGAGAATTAACTCTTGCTTTGAGGGTTGTAAAAAAACCCCCAAATCTAAGCCAAACCAAATCAAAATGTGGGTGAGTGATTAACAGGCAAGTAAGTAGAGAGGCGCTATTTCGAAACTAAACATAAACTTGACTTGCTTTTACTGTAGTGGAAATTTTGATAGAATGGATGCAGGCTAGTATGTGGACATGCAGAGAACTTTTTGGTTGTTGTTTTTTTCTTTTTTTTTTTTTAACACAAAAAGGTTTAACACCAACTGTGGCAGTTTTGATAAAGGCCTTTCTTGGGTTCCAAGGAACAGAACTTTTCTATGGAAACAGCATCTCATCAAGTCGAAAGATCTCCAGCAGCGCCAAGGCCGGCAGCTGGTCTCTGTCCTGGGTTGTTAGGCTGCAGCCCAGAGAGACTTAGCAAAATTTGGTCCTCATTATGAGCTGACCCAGGGAGGAGGCCACACATGCAATTGTAAACCCACTTCCCCCGCCCCGTTTTGTTTTCCTTTCAAACCTCAAGCCAGATGTGGCTGCTTCAGTAGGTGACTGCCACCCAGTTGGCCTGTGTCGTGGGCTGGCTCAGGTGTGAGCCGGCAGCAGCCCACTCCAACAGGTGCGGAGCGTGCGCGCGCGGCCGGCCTGGGGACGCCGGCCTGAGCAGCCTTCGGAGGGCTGAGGGGGTAAATCTGGCAACAGAGCGGCGTCCTCCCTCGCCCGTTCCTTAAATTCCGGCGTCCTCCATTCGCCGCGCCCTGGGTGCGGCCTATCCATTCACCAGCCCGGAAAGCCGGGCAGCCGCGAGAACTGAGCCGGAGCTGCCAGGAGGGCCGCGGAAGGCGCGCGGCGAGCCCGTCGGGCGGCGCCAGTGCCCCATGCGCGCGGAGCAGGGCTCGCTGGCGGCCCAGCCACCTGTGCAGGCGCGCGGCGGCAGCATCCTCTCGCCCCCAGGCCTGGGCGCACAGAGCGACCAAGCCCGCCTGAGGGCGTGGCTGGAAGTCCCGGCCCCGCGGGGCTGCGGCGGCGCAGGGAAGCGTCTTCCCTGGCCTGGCCTCTCCGGAGCGCAAAGCCGAAGCGCCCGGCGTCCGAGGAGCCTGCGGACACCCCATTCGCCCCCTGGCGGCGCCGGGGACACGCCGAGCGCTGTCGCCGCCGCCACCGCGGCGGAATGAGCTGTCCACAGCAGCACTGGGCGCTGCCCGAGGTCACACAAGAATCTGGCCAGGGGCTGGGAACCCGGGAGGCAGGCTGCCTTCCAGGGGAATAAGGAGGGGACCATGGAACAAAGCAACTATGAGATTTGGGGGTTCCCCTGGATCCACATCCTCCAAATCTCTCCCGGGCGTCTCCACTAGTGTGCTGACTGACAGACATCCAGGGATCTCATCCCCAAGTGGTCCTCCCTCCCTTGCTCAATCTTCCTGAAAGTAAAGGCCCCTCTCTCATTCTCACCCTTTCTGGAAAATGTCCCTGTATCTCCCCAGTCACACCCTGGGGAGCTCTGAGGCGGGGCCAGGTCATTAGGAGAGGAACAGCATTCAAAACCGTCCCCTGAGTGCCCACTGGGAGCCGGGCACTGCCCTTCGGCCCTATGAGAGGTAAAAGATCTTGACCTCTGGGTGCTTCCAATCTCAGAAGACAAACACACTCAGGAAACGATTGGCACCGTAAGTGGCAGGAGCCTCAGGGGAGGGCACGGTGGCGATGGGCTGGCTGTGAACATTGGAGCTATTAGAACTTGCTAAGTGGACAGGATTTGGAAAGAGAAAAAGAGTATTCCTGGCCAGATGTGGAGCAGAGTGGAGGGCTGGTGCGGGAGAGCTAGGGCGGCCAGGCCCAGCGGCCCTGTGAAGGTCTGCTGCCGCCGTGGGAGAGACGGGCGCGGGGAGGAGGAGCTGGAAGCTGGAAAGCCCCCGTGGGAGGCAGTGGCAGTAGCTGGCTCTGAAGTGCTGGCTGAGCCCGGGAGGGGAAGGCTGCCACTCGCACAGTCTTGAGGGGCATGGGTACAGGTGGGGAAGCAGGACTCCCAGGCTTCTTCAAGACGTTGAGTCATATACTACAAAAAAAAAAAAGGAAGGAAGGAAGGAAGGAAGGAAGGAAGGAAGGAAGGAAGGAAGGAAGGAAGGAAGGAAGGAAGGAAGGAAGGAAGGAAGGGAGGGAGGAAGGGAAAAGAAAGAAAGAAAGGAAAAGAAAAGAAAAGAAAAAGGTTTGGTTAGACTCAGAGGTTTTTGTTAGGAAGGAGGAAGCCAGGGTCATGGCAGGGGTGAGGGAGAAGCTCCAGGCTAGAGCCAAAGGTGAAAGGATTTAAAAGAGTGAGGGGGGTGAGGGGAGGTAAAGTGGTCACTCCAGGATACTGGGGCAAGAAGAAGTGGGAGGAGCCCCCTGGGAAGGAGAAAGCCAAAAGGTAAGAGCCTGTTTGGGGGACCAGCAAGAGGCACAGGGGCCTTCAAACCTCAGGCCCACCAGAGCTGGTTTCAGCTAATAACAGACTGGCTGTGTCGGCTTCTGCCCCATTTTCCATTCTATTTCCCCTGTCAGTCTTCTTAGGTAATTGGGATGATGCCTTTTTTTTTTTTTTTTTGAGAGAGAATCTCACTCTGTTGCCCCGGGCTAGAGTGCCGTGGCATCAGCCTAGCTCACAGCAACCTCAAACTCCTTGGCTCAAGCAATCCTCCTGCCTCAGCCTCCCAAGTAGCTGGGACTACAGGCATGTGCCACCATGCCCAGCTAATTTTTTCTATATATTTTTAGTTGGCCAATTAATTTCTTTCTATTTTTAGTAGAGACGGGTCTCACTCTTGCTCAGGCTGGTTTCAAACTCCTGACCTTGAGCGATCCTCCCGCCTCGGCCTCCCAGAGTGCTAGGATTACAGGCATAAGCCACCGCGCCCGGCCCAAAAGCTTTGCACGAAGTCCTTTGAGCCCGAATCAAACCAGCGACCTAAGGATTAAACTTTCTGATCATCTTCAGGTTATGGGAGGAGTGATCTCCCAGCTGGGTGTGGTCGTTGAGGGGAATCTAAGGATTCAATTTCTCTTTTAATAGACTTTCAACCTTTCTTCCTGCTTCTCCTTGCCCTTCAGCTTTCACAGGTAACTGAGGGCTCAAATTCAGGAGCTTTTCCAAGGTTTTCTGCATTGAACTTTTTTTTTCTTTGGTGCCGGTGGTAGGGGGAGGGTAGACCTTCCCCCTTTGAAGGCTTCCCTTGTTTCTTCAGTCCACTAAGTCAGCTCCCGCTTGAATATCTGCTTCCGGCTTCTGAATTCATGCTGATGATGCCCGTCTCCTGTCTTTACCCCTCTGTTGTCCCTGAGGGTCATTTTCCCCATGGGTTTATTCAGTAGTGTGCTGGTAAATGGCTCTCTGAGGGAAAAAAAGAGAAGAGAAGAGAAGAGAAGAGAAGAGAAGAGAAGAGAAGAGAAGAGAAGAGAAGAGAAGAGAAGAGAAGAGAAGAGAGAAGATAAAAGTAAAACCTCTGATTTACAGCATTAGCCAGTTTCAGTGGTATAAATACTTCCACTGAGACTGTCTTCAAGCTACCTATAGTTTGACAATCTTGCAAGTGTGAAGTAAAATAAAATTTTAAGGCTCACACCCGCCCCACCGGCTGACTAAATGGACCCCCCTCGTGGCCAAAGGAATATCCTAAAACTAAATTGCCTGCCAGGAAGAAGGAGGGCAGACATGCCTTATGCCCCCCTCCCTTCTTGGGGACATCCTTTGTAACCCATTAACAGGCCTAAGGGTATGCAAGACAAATCTACAGGTCCTCAATTTACACAAGGAATCTGGTGGCTTATCTCTGATAACAGCTTCTTATGTTGAAACATTCCAAGCCTTTAGACAAAGCTTCATGTCTTTAACCAATTACAAGCCAAAGAATCTTTAAACCCACCTACAACCTGTAAGCCCCTGCTTCAAGATGGCCCGCCTTTTTGGGCCAAACCAATGTATGCCTCCCGTGTATTGATTTATGACTTTACCTGTAACCCCTGTCTCCCAGAAATGTATAAAACCAAACTGTAACCCAGCCACATGGAGTCCACTTGCTCAAGGCTTCTTGGGAGTGGCTCCAGGTCATGGTCCTCAAATTTGGCTCAGAATAAACTTCTTTCAAATATTTCAGAGTTTGGATTTTTCCGTCCACACAAGTGTCCTGAATATTTAATGTTTGTATTTTGATAGTGTAAGAACTGGCTCCAGCCCAGCACCGTTTATGCCTTTTTGATTTTTAGTGTCTCTTTAGTAGGGCTTTTGGAGACGATTGAGATAAAGTTAGAAGTATATCCCACCACGTTTAGAAATGGCAGTCTTAATTTCTTACTTACCTATTTGTGTAGACATAAACAAAATGACTAGGAAAATTAGTCATTTGAGTAAAGTAAATTTAAAAAATGGAAATTATCTGGAATATATATGTAGGGTTTGCCTCAAACAATGATAAGTTTGTTTTTTCCTGATACAAGCCTTTAGAGGAGGGAGGATCCCTTGGGCCCAGGAGTTTGAGGCCAACCTGGGCAACATAGTGAAATTCTACCACTAACAAAAAAAAAAAAAGAAAGAAAGAAAAGAAATGTTTTTTCCTCATTCAATTTTACTGCCTTAATTTTTCTTTAAGTTAACAGGCCTTTTTCCCTCTCATTCTTTCTTTCCCTTGCATATATAAACACATCTATTAAAATGACTAAGAGACTTAAAAGAAACAAAACAAAGTTCACTTCCTTTAAATATAAGCGGTAAACTAAAACGTTTACTTAGAAGGATGTGTTTTAAAACGTAAAGAGGATATTTAGGGCTCTAATGACCTAATACCAACTCATAAGGCATTATCAGTAATGTACATCTTGGAGGTGCAGGACAAATAAACTCAGGTATTGAAACAATATTTGCTTTCGCATTAGTCAATGCTCAGTTACTAAGAGACGTAAATCACAGAGGACGTCTGACTTGTAAAACTTATCTTACTCTTTCTAAATGGACTGTGAAATATCTATCACCACCTCCATTTCTAAGAAATCTTAATGCAAACCTAAGACACTGCAAACATTGCCAAAGCTGCATAAAACTGTGGCTGCTGATCAGTTAGTGATGCTTCCTTATGTAGAAACAGGGAGTTTCCGTGGATGGCATTGCTGGGCTAGTCACCTGCAATGGGGAAACCTCGTGGCATGGAGGTTAATACATTTAGACAAACAACACAGGGAACAAATTAAACTCACACTTCTATTAGCAAGATAAAGTTTGTCACCTAGCCACAGGATTCATGAGGAAGTTCTGAACGAATCATACACTCCCAAAATTTAGAGCAAAAGTGATTTTAGATAGTGTCTTTTTCACAGAACTCAATTATAGATAAGGAAACTGAGGCCCAAAGTAGTGAAGCCCGCTGTAGAGCAGGAACTAGAAAAGACTCAGTATTTCTACCTCACACTAGCAAATTTCATGTCTAAAGATTTCTGTTAACCCAAAAACCTCCCTTAGGATCAGGAGAAAATGAAACTAGGATATTTACATTTCACATACTTCTCACAGTAAAAAAGAAAAATGCTTTAGGGTTCAAGAGCTCAAGTCCGCTAAGATATAAGCATACATTTTTGCAATATTTGACTTGTGTGAAATAATTAAAACCCATGGTTTGGGGGGTCACGGACTTGTTTGTGTTTATCCCATTACTTCCGCTATTGCTTGTCACGAGACCGCGTGAATAATGCCAGTGAGGAATGTTGCCTTTGGCTGTTTTATATCCTGTGTCTAAAATACAGACAGTAAAAAAAATAAAAAATAAAATACAGACAGTGTGACCAAAAAAACATTCTGAAAATCCAGCAACGCTGAAGGCAAAACAAAAGATTGTGATTTGGGTAACTGCTCTCTGTTTTGTGTGAAAATATTCCTAGCTTTTTTTTTCCCCTTTAATTTTAATTTCTTTTCTCCTCCAGCCAAATGTTTGAAGCAGAACCCACGTTGGACACCAGTCAAATCTTAAAATTTGTTGTCATGGGTAGTATGTTCAGAAAATCTGTTTTGATTTATTTTGCATGATGTCATATTACACGAAACAGTCTTAAAATGTAAGCATTTCCTGAGGGATTTCATGAGAGAAATGACAAAATGTACACGTGGTTAGAGTTAACTTTTGGAACTTAGGAAAAAATCTAGGTGCTAAAGACAACAATTTTCCATTAAGTTAAAAAATAGCCATGAGGTGTGTATTGCCAGGCAAGTTTTGATGGATAATTACCTGGTTCTTGAATCTTTAAGGGGGTTTGACTATTCCAGACCACCACTGGCAAGAAAACATCCAAATTTTACTTTCAATGAGTGGTCCATTGAGTTAGTCAATGTAGATACGATAGCCAATCAAAACTGAAGTCCATCTGCATGAGTAGTTAGCCCTAATAGTCCTTGTCTAAATGCTTTGGGTAGCCTAAGTTACTTTAGATAGCTTCTGTCCCAGGGAGTTGAGGGCCACCATTTATCTTATTTAATCACAGGTTGACAAGAGTAGATGACCTTATAGAGGTTTAATATCCTCTTAACATTTTGTCAGAATTCCTTTCAGCTCTTTATATACTTCATGACTTGTTATTTATTTATTTATTTATTTATTTATTTATTTATTTATTTTGGTGTCTTGTGATTGTCTCAGAATAAGTGGAAGAAGTTTATTATTATAAGGCCCTGATGGAGAAGACGGAAACCCCCATAGGCCAACAGAAAGGGAAGGAGGTGATTGACACCTGGCTTTGTGATCCATCAGGGGATTATAATTTACTGGGTGAGAAAATTTAAAACATTTCTTTGTAATCTAAGAAAGTCTGTGTAATAAACAAATGAAAAAGTATTTAAGAGTTCATTCTTCTATTAAAAAATAATATCAGGGAATCTCAAAGAAGGTAAAATTAAGGATGTGTCCATAATCTAACGTTTTGACTGTTGCCCTTCTAAGTAGTTCTTCAAGGATAACTAGAAAATTCAGGAGGAAATAAGCTGTATGTATCACACTATCACTACTGTAGGAATTCTGGACAAATACCAATTAGAATTTAAAAAAAAATATTGGTGATGGTATGCCAGAGGACTATCTATTTAATCCCTGTAATTGTTATTGGTGAACTCCTTATAAGTTCTTAGATGGATATGTCTTTATTAAGATTATCATGTTACTTGCATCCATGCTAGTCCCATTTTTCATAGAAGCACCTTTACCACTTTCTTCTGGAGAGCATTTTATTTTGGTGTAGCAGGGGTTTTCCATTCTGTTGCTCTTCTGTCATGTTTATCTCTTGACTCATCACAGGACATAGTTCACAGATGTTTGGGTCTTAATTGGCCTTTAGAGTTTTCTTATTCCTGAAAAATCAGAGGAAGTGTTGAAAGTTCCCTAAAAGCATGTAAGTTACTTCCTATTCAATCATAAATATCTTCCCCCACTTTTTTCCTCAAAAAAGCAGAGGAAAATGATCAAAAAATTCCTGCTGCTTCCATAGTGTGGTTTTTAGTCAGCAGATTGTGTTAAGGTGGGCAGCTTCTTATTTTCTTAATGTCTAATGACTGTCATTGGATATGTAGAGTTTGACTGTCATTGAGAGTCTGTGACTGGGAGGAAGGGAGGTTCTATCAGCCAAGGACAGGGCGGCAAAGGAGTTAGCATCTAGTAGGAGACTCATAGTAGATCGTCTTCCACTGGCTACTAGGCAGGAAAACTATTCCAGGACATAAAGGACAATGCAGACCCATTGCCTGCTTCACACAGTATAATAATCCTTCTGTGTAGACACATGCCAAGCATCTAGGTCGGAGAAAAGCAACACATTTGAAATCATCCCACCTAGCACAGAAACACAGAATGCCAGAAGCCAGCAAGACAGCAGGGCACATCAGTAAAAGAGCAGCTCCCCCTGTGACCCCACAACCTGGTTTGGGACCTGGGAGTATTGTAGCAGCCAGAGGAGCAAAATATTTAAAAAAATCACCATGACTTACTCTGTAGTGACAATGAAGCCATGTAGATTAAAGAACAAAATAAAACAAAAGCAAAAGCAGTAAATATTGCTGCCTTTGCATTCTTTTCTGTTGAGGACGATCAGCCTAACCAAGTGTTTAGAGACCAACTGATCAGACAACATCCACTCTGATGCATTTTTCCATTTTTAACTGATTAGTTGGTAGTCTATTGAGACAAGTTTAGGAAACACATTGTCTTTTATACATGAGACATAAAATGCTTTATGAAATTTTATGAGAGAGACAAAAGCAAATATGCTAAATTTTCTCTCCAGAAAGAGAAAAAATTTAACCTGTAAAAAATGTACTGCTTGACAACATGACAGGCTTTTTTTTTCACAGCTGCACTGCCCCAACACCTTAAAGTCATGTCACGAGTTATTACACAAAATTCATTGGATTATTTTTTGCCCAAAGCCCTCTCCTGCCCAAGCAATCAATCTACTTCGTTCTGAGTCTACTCGCTATTTGATAGGAATACACACACACACACACACACACACACATATATATACACACTCCACTCAGTTTTTGTGAGTAGAAACATTTTTAAAATTTGAACCACATTATAAAATCTAAATATTTTAAGTTATTTAAACCTGAATGTCTTATCTGTAAAATGGGTATAATAACACCTACCTTGCAAAGATATTGTGGCTATTAGAGGAGTTATGTTAAGCATCAAGCCAGGGGCCTGCCATACGGTAGACACTAAATAAATCACAGCTATCATTATTATATTTTTAAAATGTTTTCTAACATGCAAATAAGCCACATCCTATAAGGCACTACATTTAAAACTGTGAGCTGTGACCATTCTCTGGTCATGAAATCAATTTGGCAGGTCATCATGCCAGGGATCAAAGTAAAAAGATAAAAATAGAACAAAAGAAAAAATGTCTCAGAGTACATTACCACATAAGGTTAAGTAATGTTTTGTGAAATTATTGTTTCTGATATGTATAGTGTGTGTCTCAGTATGTGTTTGTATCTGTGATGGGCCAAGATTTCCACGGAGCATTGTCAAAAAACTGTGAGAGCCATTGATAGAAGATGGAGTGGAGAAGTGGCAGACTGGAAGACCCTTCCAGAATCTCACAGCAGGGGATCATGTGTTCCTTCTAGCTTTGCCCTCTTTTGAGATTGGGAGACCATGCTGTTCTAAGGCCAGGAGTTTGTTCCTCTGTAGACATTTCTGGGGCAGATGCTTAGAGAGGACTGGGAGAAAGTCACCCTAGGATATAGTGGAAAGTGGTGCTAGAAGCTCAGGGCCCTGGAATTCCCTGGCCATACACAGGTCTACATGCCCTCGAGCAGTTGGGATGTGAGGCCTGACTGGCAGAGTGCATGGTGATCTCAACATTGAGACAGATGCTTTTGAAGCCCTGATTTACCTACCATGCTCCTCTGCTCGGACTTACTGGTGATTCCAGGAATCTGGAAACCATTGTCCCCTCTCCTGGAGTAAGCGGGGGGGGGGGGGGGATGAATAAAGACCTAGATCTGCAAGTTACAGCAGAGTTATGCACCCCAAAGGCTGTGGTCCCAGCCCTTCAATGGGGCCAAGGTAAGAATCAAGCTTCTCTAGTTTAAGGTGAGAAAAGAATGAGACAGATGTTTTGTAAATTCCTAAACACTATTATATATGATTAGAAATCTTACAGTGTTCTAGGGAAAAAATATATAATCAGGACATGAACAACCGAAAATGATTAATGCCTGGCATTATTCAAAATGTAATAGCTACCATTTAAGATGACTGGATTGTACTTACTAAAGAAGAAATATTCACTCAAATGAAGAATTTGCACAGAGAAGCCTCTACTGGAGTGTGGGAAATAGTTCATCTACCCCTCATGTCACCAAGCCATTCTGCAATCCCAGGCTCCAGGGAAACTGGGGTCTCAGAGGAGCCACAGGCTGGGAAAGTGGCAGAGACGGTGACTTGGCAGATTCTGAGTCCCATTCTGTGGCAGGCTCAGGTTCAATTTTAAGACCACAAAAGCAATTCCTTGAAGTTGGAGGCAGCCCTGGGTACAACATTGAAGTGTGAGACATTTGAAGGACTTAAGCCAGAAGGTCCCATGCACTGGGCCAACTTCTGCATACCTAGTCCCCTAGGCTTTTATCAGAGACCACTTCAGGCTTGAGAAAGCCCACCATGGTGCCACCATCTCCTTTTGGTCTGTTTCCTGAATCATCTCCTCTAGTTGTCCCTGGAGCTTTTTTCTCAGTGTCTTCCTCCTGCTGAGGAGGAGATGGATGGAGAACGATGATGCACTTTGGTTCCATGGAGGTCACAGAACACCATGGAATCATTCTGCTGTGAGGAACTGTCACAGGCTAAAGTCAAACTCACTCGTCTTTCAGAGAGCTTGGACTCACTCCTACCTGGGCTACAGGTGAGTAAAAGTGAGGGAGATGAGGAAAACCTTACAAACAATGCCACCGTCCCTGCATGGGAGGGAGAATATGCCCTGGTCTCCTCTTCAACCGCTAACAAAGGCTCATGTGTGCACGCCTCCGTCTCAAGAAGACTGTCATACATGTTAATAAGGAAAACGTTGAATGACTTTGTACACGTAAATGAAATTAATGCAAATATATCATAAAAAGTCATAAAAAGTAGTAAGAGAATGCATATTGCTAGATGTTTTGCATACACCATACACACACACTTCCATACACACGTGCGCACACACACTCCATATACACTCCCACACATTGGAAATCCTATATTACTCAGGGTAATATTTGTAAGGTTGTACAACTGGTTTCCCATTGGGCTACTCTACAGATTTGATACACAACTGAATTTTTAGTAAGGACTAGTCATTCCAGCACTTGGCCATGTAATTCCAGAATAGTGCTGGACATTTCTGAGTGGGAATGCAATTCAAACTCTTGTACACTCTGTGTATTAAATTTTCCTGTTACCCACTTTTGTGTCTTTTTCATATATGTTTCATAGTCTACACCAAGGAGCATTTTGCTAGGAATTTTCATCAGAACCTCTTAAAAAGTCTGTGAATTTGGAGGTAAATGTAATCCATGTGTTCCTGATTTATTCTCACTTTTTTCATCAAAATGTTACTTTCTACAGGGCACTTGATCATCAATAAGCTATATGAGATTTTTAAAGGCCTTTTTTTCCTTAGAAAAGGGAAACCACATTTGATCAATAACACAGTTATACAGTCAAAGTTACATAAGAATTTATGAAGATATATTGTTTTACTATTCAACTTTAATAACTTGGACTATAGATATTTGGAAACCCACTGATCATTGTCAGAAAAATGCACATTATTAGTTTTTTTCTTCAGGGGCTAAAAACTGTATTTTTTTTTGTTTGTTTATAAGATGCCCTTTATCTTCTAAGTACACTGCCCTTTTGAAAATTTGCTCCAAAATCTACAATTAGAATAAACTGCAAATAACTGTGTGATGTAATTATCTAATGTTTCAATACATCATAATGTAAATACCATTTATAGAAAAATCCTAAATCTGTAAACCTGAACACATAGTTATATACATATAATATAATACAAAACAATAATTCTCTCTCTGGACTATGAGTTCTCTAAAGACAAGAGGAATATCTTTCTCATCTTGGTCTGGACACATAGTAGGCCCTTCATAAATATTTGTTGACCACGTGAAAATATGATTAAAAATAACAGTAAGGAACATAGTTATAGCAAAGAGTCTACTGTTTTAGACCTCAAAAGGATTCCAGCTGAGCAAGAAAAAAAATGTGTCAACAAGATACAATAATACCCTAACCCATATTTTAATTCAATTTCAAAATGGATTAAAGGTATATGGCTGGGAGCAAGACGGAGTTGGGAATGTTCTCAATCACACAGCTGTTCAGGCCATACCCTTCCCTAGCATGGTCCTTTGTTGAGAAAAGAAGTTGGGAGTTGGAGTTGGTTACAGTGCTGAAAATTAATTTGTATTCAAATTTTTAATGTTAGCATAATCATTGTGCTTTAGAAAATTAATCATATTTTAGTTTGTCTATGTAGCATTACAGATATACACACACACAAAATATAACATAAATATATACAACAAATACATATGTTATATGTGGGTTTATTCAGCTATATATATGTTTAATTCTACATATAAATTTGTGTCTATATAACATATACAATATATATGTAATATGAATTTCTCTATGTATTATTATAAAGGAGAACAAGGTAAGACAATACCATTGCCTGTCATATATTTCTTTTATATCACATATTATTGACCCAAAGAACATTCTTTTCTTATGGACTCTTTGAGGAAGCTGGCAATGTTTTTCTGATGTTTGAGGCTTGTTCACACTCATAATTTTTTGGGAATTACCAAAGAATAAAACATGAAACTCCCTCGAGACACTTAGAAAACGTAAACCCTCCCTAATTGATATAATCAAATTTCTAGAATCACATAAGAATAAAGCAAACTTGTTTGAAGGCTACATTCCCCACGAAAGATTTTCATTGGATTATTTTTTTAAGCTGCAAAGACTATGAAATGGAAACCAAAATGGGATCTGAACAGCAACATTTTCCCACATACCAGCATTCCTGATTTCTAAATGCAGGCTCACAAAATTCCCTGTTTCTACATATCCCAGATTCACCTTTATACAAAAATGTTGATTTATAACACAGTCACTGTGATGGATAGTTAGCTGTGTAAGAACTTTTCCAATTCTAAACACTTGATGTGGTATATAGATGTGGAGAAAGGAACCTATGAAAAGCAGGAACAG
Organism: Cheirogaleus major; assembly: GCA_963574435.1. NCBI lineage: Eukaryota > Metazoa > Chordata > Mammalia > Primates > Cheirogaleidae > Cheirogaleus > Cheirogaleus major. The sequence continues at coordinate 28,795 of CAUYPO010011739.1, forward strand.
GTATAATTTGCTATGGGACAAGACTTAAAAGGCAAATAACAGAAGGATTATAATGTTATTAGTCATTCAAGCTATGGTAGATATTAATCAGGGTTGCTGTCATTCTCATTAAAACCAGCTTCCTCATTTAGCTTTTCTCATCACCCACCCATGCAGAGATTTTTGAGTGAAGGTATAAAACAGCAAAGAGTCACTGTGGGAGTGGGGAGTGGGAGTGGGTAAGAATCACAGAGCACGATTTGGGAGACAATTGCAAATAATAAAAAAAATAAAATGTGAAATAATGTGCCAAATGAACTTTATCTATTTTAGAATTTTGACAAAGCCACACCAGGAACGAGAAAACTGTCTTCTTTCCCTGTCTTCTTCTCCCCTCCTTCACTGTTCCATGGCCACCTGCTTATAGAAGGCAATTCAACACGCGTTCCCTATACCACACTCACAGGTCCCACTCCAACACAGTGCCTGGTGACTTCATCACCACACATGGTTATGGGTTGCAGTTTCATATAACCCCAAGAGTGATTTCTGGAATAAAACCAATTTCTAAGTTAAAGACTTCCTATTATGAGCCTACAATGGTTTCAAAGTGATAACAAAAGCAGGGTTTTATATTAAGCTAGGTAAAGAAGAGGAAATTCTCTTCATTTGTCCATTATTGGATGCATGTAACTCATGCTATGCACTAAGGAAGGCACAGTGCAACACACAGTGATTAATCAATTGCTGTCTCTTCCTCAAGGAAATCAGCATTTAAATGAAGACAATTGATTATTAAAGTATTCAGACATTGTTGCAGTTTGGTGTGAGTGATGTAAACAAGCAGGGCCATTTTAAAATTCACTTGGGTGGTGGAAACTGTTTCCAATGTTCAGTGTTCATAGGCAGAGTGGATTCCTTGAGTCCTTGAGTGATCAGTGACAGTGGGAAGTAATCTAAATGAATCAATAGCAAGGAATGTGTGCATTCACTTCCTGGTTACCTGCGAGGTCCTAGGATCTGAGTCCTGAAGTCAAGTAGCATCAGACTATGTGTGCAAATGTGCTTACTATTCAGGGCAAGAGTGGGCAAAAGAGACAAGACGGAAAGTCTTCCAAGCTAAAGGGGACTGGTCATAAGGACAAAGGAAACTGCATCTAAGTGCAAAAGACTGAAGCCAATATTAGCACATATATATATATGCAGATATAGTATGTATGTGTGTATACGTGCATGTATATATAGAGATAGATAGAGAAGGGAATAGGAGGGAACATGGACATGTTGACTTGAGAAAACTAGATTTCCTATGACTGAGTGGTACATGAGATGATCATGTATGGAAATTTTGCTGGGAAAGGTGTAATTAAAGGCTCCTCTGAGAAAATGAACATGGTGTCCTAGAGGAACATGTATTTGAGTTGTAGCAAAGAAAGTCCATGAAGACATAATGGAAATAGAAGAAACAGTGAAGGTAAAAACTAATATAATACACTGATAAATGAAAAAAAGAAGTTAAACTTAATTTTGTCTGTTTTTTGATGGGGTTTTCAGAGGAATGATATGTAGTGAAGTTGGATCAATAAATACAATGTAAAATGTCTTATGGAAGTTCTCATTCAAAGAAAACACAAAACGATTTTTGAGAAAATGTTCATATAAATAAATAAAAGGTTGTTTTGGCTGCATGATCTAGCCAAACATTTTCCTCAAATCCTCATCTTCCTATTTAACGGGTGAAAGCCATTAAGGAGACATAATTTAATATTTCTAGAGTGTCTATAATACATATTTACATTTATTTTTGTTTTTGAGGAAAAGGGTGAAACAAAAGAATAATTTCCACAAAAGACAAAAAGGACAATACAAATCACTTGAATTTTATAAAGTACATATGACTAAAGAGATGTAGATTGAAGATAATATTGAATTATCAAAATATTGAATTAACAAAAAGAAGCACATTACTCTGTCATAGCCAATACCTAGATATCATTCAGGTACTGAAAGAATTTGTTGGAATATGTTCTCCTTCTTTGAGTTAAGAATAAAAATTAAGTTGTTCAAAATGTCATTTTATATGGTACAGAATATCAATAATATATCCAAAGATAACTGTAACGAAAATATCATTTGCATGTTCCTGTGTCCATGTAACTATTTCAAAACGATTTCAGAAAAATTCCACTGCCACAGTGCGATTACTCAGCAGGAGTGGTGGTTGCACCAGTAACCAGACAGATACTGGCCTTTCTGGTTCGGAAGAGCAAAGAATGTTGACAGAAAGAAAGCACCACCCCGTGATTCATGCGTCACAACAAGGTTTAAATCATTCTTCAGCAGAAGAATTTCCAAGGTTATTCCTTGCCACGAGCTTTGTATGTACACTGCTCTGCTATTCCCATGGTTACCAAAAGGGAAGGAGAAAACCAACATACTTCAAATTTTAACTGCTTTGCTATTCAATCCCAAGCACAAAATGACCTTCATCTGAGCATTGTCTCCTAAATGGTTTTACTTTTTTCAACTGATTTGGATAAGACTTATCTTTTTCCCTTTGAAAACAATATCAAATTACCCCAAACAAACAAAAAGCAACACCACCACATATTCCCTATACTCATAATAATAAAAGCTAAAATTTTGTTTCCAGCTACATTACTTAACTTTAAATAATCTAAGAGGATTGGACAGCCTGGAAATTACTCAGAAAAAAAGGTGTCTGAGAAATAATAATAATAATAATAAAAAAAAAAAACAAGACGGAAAGATGAGACAAATGAGTCTTGGAGTTGAATTGTTGGGCTCAGTAAACCATGTGAACGATTCCCATTAGCTCCAGTTTAAAGGACTATTTTTAGCTTTGTAGTTAGCAGGAGCTGTTAAGATGCAAGAGTTCAAACCATCCAGATTACGTGGCCCATTGGTCCCGTCAACAATTATTTTTCTCAAATGAAATATAAGGAAACAAAGCAAATGAAACAAAACAAAAAGACTGACAATGACAAGGAAACATATATTGTGTCTCTGTTTATCTAAATGAATCTCTGTGTCTTTAGTGTTAGAGTTAACTCAGGTCTCACTATCAGTCACAGAGGAGATGATTTTAGATGGGCATTTCCAGCAGAGTTCTTTCCTGTTCTTGTCCAGAAAAAACAACACAACCAAATCAACACAAGAAATTCAATACTTTTATTGTGTCCTCAAGATGAGCACCAGACACCACATAAGATTCAAAGATGGAGACATTTAAATCTTAATTCTCAGTGAACTTACAGTCTAACACCATAAAATTCTACATTTTATTATAATTTGATTTTCTCTTTAGTGCTTGCACAAGGGAATAAAGTGAGAGTTCAAAGGAGGAATAATTAACATCTATTTGGATTTAGAAATTACTTTCTAGGGCCTGACCTTGAAAGTGTAGGAAGGGCAAGATATGAATAGATGGCAATTGAAGGGAAGTTTATTCCAAGTAGAGAACATAGCATCCTCAAAGACATGTAATTCAGTATTTTGGTCATGATGGGTTTCAGGTTGATGTTACAGAGAGAATATAGAGTGCAGGTTAGAGACCAGCAGCAAGTAAATAAGAAGCACCATTCTATGAGGTGCCTAAAATACTGGTTTAGTAAGAATACACTTCAATCTGTAGACAATTAAGTGTCATTGAATGTATATTTAAAAAGTAGTGATTGAGATTCCTGAAATGCAATCTTGATGACATTCATACTTTTGTATAGAGCAAGTGCAAAGAGGAGATACTGAAGAGGTAGCATGGCCTGTGGTCTCCAGAAAGGCCAATGGTGTCTATTGCCACCATGCTGAGATTACCGTCTCTCCACTCTCCATTGGAGCTGCCCACAACATTTCATTCCTCTCTGCTCTCCCCTACCCTCAGCCAGCTTTCCTGAGCTGGACATCCAGATAAGCCCCCTCCCTCATCAATCCTTGCTGCCTTGGGAATGCTTCATAAATAATGCATGTGCTGTGCAGCATCTCTGTATCTCTAAATATTTAGATAAAGAACCAGGCAACCATCAGCCTGATATCAGGGGAATGTCTTCTGGACAGCACAGTGGTTAACTCCACAGGAATGTAGTACACACTTTATTTCTGAACCACTCCCATCTCCATTACAGCCCTACCTCTGGTCCCTAATAGCTCTATAGTGATTCCTGATGCTTCCTAATGTTGAGAGGGTATAACAGGAAATACACCGCAGCTGTAAGGGTGCAGTGGGGTGGGGTGCACAGGAGAGTATCGCAGTAGGCAGCCTAAAGGCTGGAGACCTTGCTGTGTCAAATTCAGTGCCAGCCTTACCTCCGAGATACAGAAAATCCATTGAGCATGCATTTTGATAGGGATGATATCACCTCCAAGGGGTGAAGATTGGTTCTTGGGGAAGGGGGTAAAATATCTAACTTGTGTTACGTATAAAACACAAACATACATATAATACATAAACAGGTGTACTATATATATATATATATATTTTTTTTTTGAGACAGAGTCTCACTCTGTTGCCCAGGCTAGAGTGCCGTGGAGTCTGCCTAGCTCACAGCAACCTCAAACTCCTGGGCTCAAGCGATCCTCCTGCCTCAGCCTCCCAAGTAGCTGGGATTATAGGCATGTCCCACCATGCCCGGCTAATTTTTTTCTATATATTTTTAGTTGGCCAATTAATTTCTTTCTATTTTTTTTAGTAGAGACAGGGTCTTACTCAGGGTGGTTTCGAACTCCTGAGCTTGAGCAATCTGTCCGCCTCGGCCTCCCAGAGTGCTAGGATTACAGGCGTGAGCCATCATGCCCGGCCTGTACAATATATTTGTGATATTAAATTGTCATGGAGCAAATTCTATTAACTTACTACTAATGTATTAGGAAAAACATGTCATAAAAGGTTCCTTAGGAGAGAGAGGGAGTGAGAAAAAGGTTAGGAAATGCTGTCATAGGAGCCTCAACCTTGCCCTGTGGGTTCTAGGGGTGGGGGCATGAAGGGGTGGAAGGAGGGACAGAGAAGAATATCTGTGAATGAAAACCACATCTTGACTCTTTATCCCCTGAGCCCAGGCAGAAATATCTGAATGAGTACTTTAGCATCCACTCCAACAAGGCTGATGGTAGCTATTCAGAGAGCTGATGGCAGAATATGAAATTGCTGGGTCTTGCAGGCTACAGAGAGAGCCTACCAAGAGGCAGCCAAGGGAGAGGCAGGTCCTGCCAACTTCGAAGTGGTGCATTAAGATTGATGGTGGGGATTTTCGGTGGCCTCCTTAGTGCTCAAGCTTGTGCAGATAGAGCTGAGGTCCCTGGAATATTGCTCTGCACTCAGGGGTGCACTACAGGGCTGAACTTAGTCTTAAATGCTGTTTCTCCAAAACCTGCAAGTCTCTCCTTTATTGTGGGCTATGGAGGTACTCTTAAAAGGAAGCATTTTGGCTACACAGGGCTTTTGGTGAGCCATTGAACTGGCATGGAAGGACAATTTGGCAACCAAATTCTGCTTAGAGTGATGACATAGTCTCCTCTTTGTGGCTGAGGAATGAACAGATGGAGAGAACCAGCCATGGTCTGGGACCATCCATGACATCACACAGGGAGTCAGTCATCTTTGTTTCTATTAGAGTTTCTATGTAATTGTTTTGTCCACCCACAAACAGATGGAGCCTTGCCCAGTATCCGAGACTTGGGAAGAGGGTGGGAAAATGAACAGAACTGAAGCAGGAGGATGGAGGAGGCTCTGCAAGGACAGCATACAATGTGAAGGAAGGCAGTGGATGAGAGTGAAACTGCAGACAATGAGGGTAGGGTCTTCGAGGTCACTTTAGCTAGGGAGAAAGAAAATACGGAGAAAATTGTTCTGAAGGCTAATTGGCCAGATATGTAATTTTCTCTAATTATGTTGCATGAGAAAATTATGCATATTTATATATGCCAGAGTCTGTATAGCCCCATATAAACATGCAAACACATGTAGAGCTCACCTTATTATGTGTGTGTGATAATTGAGTATGTAATTTTCTAATTTGATAATTATTTAATGAAGTTCTTCTTTCAAGGTACCTTCCTTTGAATTTCTTTTTGCATTCCTGTATGTAAAGTAGAAAGGGAGAGGATACTTCCAAAAATGGAAATGCATCAAGGTGGGCAATGAAAAGTTAATGAGGCCGTCACTCTTTAGATCTTTAAGGAATTTCTTTGAAAGGGTAAATAATACTCAATAGAATTACTTGCTAAAGGATTAGGATATATATATTTTTAATTATAAGTTTGTACAGGTAAATGTTTATGGGCTTGCTCCAACAAGCCTGGAAAGAGGTAAAGAAGTTGTAAGTCCTGTGGGAGGAGAAACAGGTTCACAAAAGGAAGTAATATTGTTATCCCACATCATTTCGTGTGAAATCAACTTTGGAATTTATGTTCATGCCTTTTATGGTGAAAAAAAGGAAGACTTGATTTGCATTTGTAATATGTGCTCAGGTTCACATCCAGTTAAATCCAGCTAAACTCACACACCCATGTCATTGTGACAAGACTGAGGTGAACATGAAAGTAAGGATTCTCTAAGTCGCTCAGACCAAATCTGTGCCTGTCAAAGTAGAGAGGAGGGACAGAAATTTCTACCTCAAATTCAAGAAAGAAAATATCTTAATTTTCCATATTTCTGATTTTTGTAAACCTCAGTTGTCCACATTGTTATCTCAATTCTGCACTTCTTTCAACAAATACACACACACACACACATTGACATGCAGGGATTTTGGCAAAGCCACATTCACTGGCTTGGAGAACAGATTCTAGTCCAATCTAAGTTTCAAAAGGAAAATTATTTAATTACATGAAGGTGCTAACATGGCATGGAGAGAAAGAATTCTTAGTCATAAATCAAGTCTGCATCATTGAAACCAAATGCTTTAAAAAATAATGGTTTCCACCTTTATGAAAAAAAATTACAGTATTTGAAAATTGTAAGCCATTGTACCTAACTCCCTCCATCCGTCCTACTTAGAAGGGAAGAGCCACCTGTCGTCAATGCTCCAGAAATGTTTCTATACACAAACCTTTTTGCCTTTTTAAAAGGCACTGGCAGAAGTCACACTCATGCCTAACAGCACAGGGCTTCTGATTTTGAGCTCTGATTCTTCTCTCAAAGCTAATACATACCTAGGGATGGATTTTTTTTTTTTTTTTTTTGCCTGAGCTGTGCCTTTCAGCTTGTGTTTCTATTAATAAATATGTTTTGTTTGTTTGGTTGGTTTGTTGTCATTAGTTTACTAATATTCTCTATAGAATATATGTGAAAGAGTCCAATAGTGGCATTACTAAACTCAGATTCTAAATGAGTATTCAGGAGTAGCACAACAGGAAAATGTGAGAAAAGTATGCTTTGTTCAGGCTCAATAAATCTACTCTGCCATTGCCTTTCAAACATTACTAAAGAATTTTTTGCAATTAAGACCTTTTGTTCACAACAATTTTAATAGCAAGGGTTAAAAGAAGTGAGCAATGCCAAAATTGAGGGGGGGCGGAGTTTTGGGCTGTGTTTTCTCTTTTGTTGTTTGAAGAATTTGGGGTGGTTTTGTGGTTCTGTTCTTTTTAAAAAATCCAGTTAATATAAACCCCATTCTAATTGCAGGATCTGGCTTTGATGTCATGTAATGAGACATTCTTAACAAAGTACAAAGTAGAAATAACATGAATAGTTACGCTGCGATTATTAAACCATCTTTCCACCAGGATATAACCAATATGCAGTGAAATGAAGGTTATCTGTTCTGTAGGCAGTGAGAGAAATTAAGATCTTTAAAATAATAAAAACAAGAAACTCCCACATGTAAAATCGTGATATTTGTAAATTTAGATAAGTGGTCATTCATTTCCTGAAACAAATATTTTAATGAAGAAGTAATTTTCCAGATAGAAATGTACACATTGAGAAAAGGTTTCCTTTCTGGGAAGATTTCAGGTTTGAACATATAGCATCAATACTGATGGGTTTCTTTTACTTACACATTTGCCTCTTCCTGAGGAGAAACAAACTGTATAAACTGTTGGTTTTCACAGTATTCCACTTTAACTGAAATAGAAACTAAAGAGACAAAGACAAAAAATATTCGATTTGAAATAGGATGTCCTTTTCTAAGCCCTAGGTCACTATGCCCGCCACAAACACAAAGTCAAATGATCCTGAGTCATACATGAACGAATGCCAAATGTTTTTTTCTCCACCTGAGGAGATATTTAAAAGGGCAATAGTAGCTTGCAATATGCTCTGTGTAATCCTAATAATGTATTAAAATAGTATTTAATTGTGAAACAAAATCATCGAAAAGTTTTATAAAAGAGTCTATTCCTTCCATACCAAAAACTAAAATGAAAGGGGAAAAAAAAGACTATCATGAAAGAAAAACAGGCATCTCATTTGCTCTAAATAAATGGCTGAACCTATAAACGTGGAAGAATTTCAATTTCTGCAACTTGCTAAGAAGGATTGCAATGTTATGAGAGAGAGAGAGAAAAAAATCATTGGCACGCAAAATACAAGCAGGGCTGTTTGTACTATCTTGTGGCTTATTCATCATCTATTCAAAAGCTATTCAGAATTATTTTAATGTCACTAAAAATACAAGAGGATCAGGAGTTAGAGACTAGCATGAGCAAGAGCAAGACCCTGTCTCTACAAAAAATAGAAAAATTAGCTGGGCGTGGTGGCGTGTACCTGTAGTCCCAGCTACTTGGGAGGCTGGGGCAGAAGGATCATTTGAGCCCAGGAGTTCGAGGTTATAGTGAGCTACGATTACACCACTGCACTCTAGCCTGGGTGACAGAGAAAATACATTCAGAGAGATTATGCTACCATGTTAGCCCTATAATATTAAGGATTTTTTAGTTGGCACATTTGGCGACCCTCAGCATGTTCTCTATAATATAATCTTTTAAATGGACAATTTCCAAATAGTGACATAAGCATTAATAATAATGCTTGTAGGGTAAAGTAAACCCTTGAAACATTGAATTTAGTAACCTGGGTCATTCTTGAAGTTTCCTCACTACTCTATATCTTTTATGTAGATTATGCCTAAAGTCATACTTATTAAATTCCCAGTCTGTAAAGTTGTTGGATTAAATTGCTCAAACACGTCGCCATTTAATGGTTAGTAACAACCCCTAGAAACCTATTTCTTCTTCTGTAAAATCAGAAGACTGAATTGACTGATCTTGAAAATCCTTTCCAGATTTACACTTCATGGTCTAACAGTAAAAGAAATACAGAAAATTTCCAAACAAAACTAGATGGGAAGCTTATATTTGTAATGTCACACAGAGAGATTAGCTCAGCAATTTCCATTAATAGGAGTCATATGGTGAAATGCCCCAGAGCTATTTAGAAACAGATCTCTGATTGCTTAGAACTACAGGTACAGCCAATTTACTTAAGACATTTTTTTAATTAGAAAATTCAAGGCATTCAGAGGTTATGTTCTGTCTTTCTTGGGATGAAGCAATTGACACCAGAAAAGAAAGTTGGGTTTTTGTTTTTCTTTTTTTTTTTTTTTAGATAAACATTGAAGAAAGAGTGAACTGGGTAGGGGATTGGGTGGAGAAGAATGGGAAGATGCTATAAAGATCCTAGAAACAGAACTGGGCTGTGGATTGGCATGTGACAAGTATTTCAAGACCCTATGGTTTCTTGTTGACAGTAGGCTAGCTTACCAATGGTACTTAATAACATAAACAATGAAAGAGATATTGAAATATTATGAGTGGTATGTTCACCATTTTATTTTAAGTTGATCATGGAATAGCTAGACAAATGCCAAAGCTAAAGAAAAGGGAAACCAATCAAAAGAAATTTTCAAAGATTTAAAAGAAACATCTAACATGTTTTCCTTCTTTAAAAGATGTTGTGTTTGGATGGAGCAGCTTTGTAGGGTATTGGTAGAAAGTGTTATTTTTCATAATTACATATATTTATAAATTATTCCTAGAAATTTTCTAGATGGTTCATATTTTTGGAAATATGAAGAGTTTCAGATTATTAAAAATTAGAAATTTTAGAAGGAATGCTTTAAAAAACAAAAGGAAATATGGTTCCCACATTCATAAGACTCACTCTTTAATTGTTTTTTAAAACTATATGATTTAATGTATCCATAATGTATCCATTAGTTACATGGATTTTGAAGAATTTATTTATTAAAATGTTTGAGAATAAAAAAATTTTAAAGTAAAATATACTAAACAGTGGCAAATTATATTTGTTCATACAATATTAGTATATACTAAGAATTCAACAGTCGAGCCACCTGATGTGTATAGAAAGTTAAGAACTCACAGAAATAACAAAAATTCTTCTTTCTCTGTAATTTCTTCCCTGATAAAACATAAATAGTTTTAGTTGTTCTTCCTCTCCTGTCCCCAATGTGTGTTATGTTATAAACTTACTGTAGTAAAATTGTTTCTTTATAGGTCTACCTGCTTCTAATACTAGATGCTCTTTGTAATCAGGAAATGTCTTTTTCCCTTTATGTCTTCTGTGATTACTTGACAGAGTGAGCATTCAGTACAAATTTGCTCAATAGTTTGGTATTGCTTTTATTTTTGGTATAGATAAAACAAAATTCAAACATATAAATGATCTTACCCAAGTCTTTAAAGCCCTGGTTGCTAATATTGGAATATTTAGAAATTAAAAGTCTAAAACAAAGAGCAGCCTGGGAGAAAATCCTTGCATCATAAATAATAAAAGGAATATCTCTAAGAGACAAAGAAATACACAATAACAAGAAAAATACTAATAGCCAAGTAGGAAAATAATAATAATTGAAAGATATGAATAAAAAATTTAAATTACTAATGAATATATGAAAAGAATAGAAAATTATCAGAGAAAGTCAAATTAAAACAACAGTGAACTGGCATGTTTGCCCATCTTTGAGTCATTTCTTTGAGCCAAATTTTGGAAGGTTGCTAAGATCATTGGTGGGTAAGGATGAGGAAGAGTAGCTACTCATATGTTGTTAGCAGGCATGTAAAATGGTATAGCCCAGGTTGAGGGAAGGAGGTTTCAATTTCTAATCTATTAAAGCTTAAAACACATGTGTCCTTTGAACCAGGAACTTCACATCTTGGAATTTATCTTAGAAAAATACTTGCACAAAGAAGCATGTGCCTGAATGTTTCTGGTAGCTTTTTGTTGTTGTTACATTAGTGAAAAATTGGAGGCAAACTAAATATTAATAAGGGGCAGGTTAAATAAATTGTGACCTATTCATCTGCAGAAATGTGTACAGTCATAAAAAAAGAATAATTTGAATAAGTATTCATAGACAAGGAAGTATATCCATGACATAATGTTTTGGGAAAAAGAAAGTTGTAGAAGAGTATCTGTAGTATGGTCCAATTTTTTTGGTAAAATATATAATCACAAAAACTATGTATGCTAATATCTGAAAAGATGCAATATATTAATGGTTACTGATTATTGTAGGAGACAAGCAGAAACTTTCATTTTATGTGTATATTTTTGCTTTGACCTTAGTTGCCATTTGATCATTTTTTAAAACACAGTATTTTAAAAATGTGAACTACAGAGTGAGGACTTTGTATGTTTGGAGTAAAATTTGTGACGTTAAATATGCTGTTTTTTTCATCTTAAATATTTTTAAAGAATATAATGTGTATGTGTTTTAGAAAATCTAGTGTACAGGAGGACTTTATATATCAATTTGGATGCTTTTGGCTGTAAGGAACAAAAGACTTGAATCACTGGGGAAAAAAAATAAAGCAATTATTATCTTACTATACAGTATGTCAGTGGGCGGGCAGGGTTGTTTGATTCAGCAGCTTACATATGTCCAGAAGAGCCCAGGTTCTTTCCAATTCTCTGTTCTACTGCTCTCAGTGTGAATCTCACCCTCGGGTGGCTACAGTGGCTCTTGGTGTCTCATCCAGACATGGCAACAGCATCAGGAAGAGCATAGAGGGTGTCTCTTTATCATTCTAAGGATCAAGGGACAGTTTGCTCAAAAACATCCCTCTTCTTTACCATTCATTGACCAGAGTAGCATTTCAGTCAAAGGAAATAGGAATATCCTTGGAATTTTAGGTGAAACTGGCCTCCCCTGAGCTCCATGAATAAAACCAAAATCAGGGTTCTCTTACGAAAGCAGAAGAGGTGAACAGACACTGGGTAGCCAACCAACAATGTAAATTACTGTGCACTGTATAAAGGAATAGCCCCTTTCTTGCCCTTTCACTTCCTTCTCTAATCCCTCTTGAAGGAATAAGTTTTAATGCCTTATCTACTTCTTGGATAGTTATCCCTGTATATCTAAACAGGATGCTTATAATATTCTATCTTGATTTATTAAGTTTAGGGTCTATCTACACGATCTAACAAGAATTTAGTTTCTTTACATTCTCCACCACTACTGCTGATCTTCTCCAAAATATAGTTACATTATTATTTTTTCTTCCTCTAAACATTACCTTTGTGACTCTAAGAAAAATCATATTTACGTTTTTTATTTCTCACTCAACCAAAGACAATATCTAATGACTCCACCCTTTCTCAGTCGAGGTATCACTCATTTCCAATGTTTCCTACAGCTTTTTCCTCTGGCTACAAATCTTCCAATTTCTGTTGTCTATTATTTTATTTTTACACTGCCATGTTCACAGCATTCTATAAACATAGGTAAATTTATATGCTGTAAGCATAGTTAAGTTTTCTGTGCCTTTTTTCTAAAGTTTGAAAATCAAGAATAGTCATCTATATTAGTGCAATTATATATTTTTCAATACAGTTTCCTTTTGCATAATTGTTTTTTTTTTTTGAGACAGAGTCTCACTCTGTTGCCCAGGCTAGAATGCCATGGTGTCAGCCTATCTCACAGCCAACTCAAACTCCTGGGCTCAAGCAATCCTCCTGCCTCACCCCACCGAGTAGCTGGGACTATAGGCATGCACCACCATGCCCGGCTAATTTTTTCTATATATATTTTTAGTTGTTCAGCTAATTTCTTTCTATTTTTAGTAGAGATGGGGTCTTGCTCTTGCTCAGGCTGGTCTTGAACTCCTGACCTTGAGCGATCCTCCCACCTCAGCCTCCCAGAGTGCTAGGATTACAGGTGTGAGCCACTGAGCCCAGCCTACATAAGATTTTTTTACACTTTTGTTTTTTGTGCTGGAACCATTTGCCTTTATCATATTTTCGATTGTTATCAGACTCTTCCCTCGTCATTTATTCTCTGTAGTTTCATTTCTGCCTTTGTCAGAGTGACCCTGCCAGGAGCTCTTCCTTCCTTCCCTCTGTCCTGGTTGCTCTGTGGGCCTGCCGGGGGCTGCCCTTCTTCCATTTCCTTCAGCTATTCTCTTGCCTTGTAGACATTCTTTGTTTGAGTTCATGTCTTTCTTTTTCTTGGTCCATTCCCTCACTTTGCTGAAGAATATCCTTAAAAAATCTTGCTTGGGGGGTTGAATCTCTGAAGAGTTTTATTCTGATATCATCTTTGTTGGATAATTTGGCTGGTTTTTATATCACATTCCCAGCTCTGAGGACTTTGTTTTGTTGGCTTCTAGTATCCAGAGTGATCTATCTATCCATATATGTATATGCATATTTATGTACAGTTGACCTTTGAACAACACAGGTTTGAACTGCCTGAATCCACTTATATACTTGGATTTTCTTTTACCTCTGCTACCCCTGAGACAGCAAGAACAACACCTCCTCTTCCTCTTCTCCCTCAGCTTGGTCAACATGAAGACAATGAGGATGAAAAGCTTTATGATGATTCACTTCCACTTAATGAATAGTAAACATATTTTCTCTTCCTTGGGATTTTCTTAATAACATTTTCTTTTCTCTAGCTTACTTTAGTGTAAGAACAGAGTATGTAATACATATAACATACGAAATATGTGTTAATCAACTGTTTACGCTATTGACAAGCCTTCTGGTCAACAGTTGGCAAATTATCCTACGTGAAGTAACTCAGGAACAAAATACCACGTGTTCTCACTTATAAGTGGGAACTAAGCTATGGGCACACACGGTCATGCAGTGACATAATGGACACCCGAGACTCAGAGGGTGGGAGGGTACAAAGAGAAGTGAGAGATAAAAAATTGGGTACATTGTACACTATTTGGGTGAAGGGTTTACTAAAGCCCAGACTTCACTGCTACACAACATATCCATGTAACAAAACTCCACTTGTATCCACTAAATCTACTGAAATAATAATTAAAAAAAAATGTAGGCTATTAGTAGTTAAGTTTTGGGGACGTCAAAACTTATATGCAGATTTTTGTATGTGTGAGGTCACAGCACTCCTAACTTCAACAGTCATTGTTCAAGAGTTGACTGTACACACACACGCTTACATTTACACATATTATCTGGAAGCTTTTAGAGACTTCTTTTTATCTTAATGTTCTGAAATTGCCAACAGATGTTCCTACATATGCGTCCTTCATTCATTTTGTGTAGATGTCGTTGAGCCCCTTCGATCTGAACGTGCATGTCCTTCTCTCTGAGAGTATTTTTTTTTTAATAATATGTCTTCTCATCTGATTTTACTGTTCTCTCATTATGAAACTCATTATTTGGAAAATATATTTGCTGGATCAATTATATATTTTTTTATCTTTTAATATATTTTCTTTGTTTCCCGTATACTCTTCTGACTTTTCTAAAAGATTTTATCTACTTATATATTTTGTTTAATAAATTTGTCTTATTTTTTTTCTTTTCATTTCTGCAATAATTTTTAACTTTCAGGGCCTCTTACTTTTTCTCCGTCCATTTTTCATATTCTTCTAGTTCTCATGGATATATAATAATATCCACTTAAATCTATCTTCTTAAATAGTAAGTATACTACTGAGAAGAGTTTTTTGTTGTTCTCTTCTGCTTCCTCAATTTCCTTATTTTCTCTGTGGTTAATTTTTCTGTTTATTTCTTTCTCTTTCGTGCTACAGGATTTCCACAAAGACTTTGTTTCTCGGTTGCCTTACCATATTAATAAACAGGGCAATATAGTCTATAGTATAGAGACAGGGATTACCAACCAACACTCTTCTTTCTAGGGAGACCTGGCAGGGAGTGGGGTTGTCATGCTTTGGTGGTCTTAAATGGCAGAGAACATAGAGTTTTGATGTGGATCATTAACTCCCATACCAGCTGTTTTCATTTCTCTCCAACAGCTACTTCAGTTTCCTTAAAGAAAAGCCCTTTGGTGGTTGTGCTGGTGGTGTCAGTGGTAGTGGTAGTGGCTAGATACCTTGATGCCAGGCATTTTGTTACTGGAGATCAACTGGGTTGTACTCAGAATTTACTTTCTTTGTTGCCATTTCCACCACTTTTCTTAGCAGTACCTGCCATTTCTGAGTCTTAATCCTCTTCAGGGTTCTCCAGGAAAGACAAACTCCAGCCAAGGCCATAGGTCTCTACACATGACCTTGTGGTTGTGTTGTCCATTGGCCAGCTTCATCCTCCACTAGTCCTTCACTGCATGTTTGTCTTCCAGACATCTGTGAGAATCGAATCTCTAATATGTTAGTATCTACCCCCACCATTTTATTATTGTGAGATTGTATCTTCTTTATTCTCTAGTACTATTTTAGTGGGTTTCGTGGAGTGAGAGGGTGATAGAAGAGAGAGAAACACATACTCAATCCTCTGTCTCTGCAGTCCCCAACCCACTGGTCATGGAAAAATTGTCTTCTATGAAACTTAGGAAGTGGCAGGAGGGAGGCCCACAGAGTAGGAGGTGAGCAGGTGAGCAGTAGGGCAGGTGAGCAAGTGAAGCTTCATCTGTATTTACAGCTGGTCCCCATAGCTCACGCCACTGCCTGAGGTCTGCCTCCCCACTGCCCCCACCCTGTGGAAAAATTGTCTTCCATGAAACCAGTCCCTGGTGCCAAAAAGGTTGGGGACCACTGCATCTGGAATTAGAAGTTATAGATAAGCTTCTAAAGACAAATTTTCACCTCCAATTTAACACTCTATTTACAGAAAGATTTACCATTTACAAAGCACCTTGTCATGCAACATTTTATTTCATCTTCACCATAATTTCATGAGATAGACATAATTATCTCTGATTTACAAATAACAAAAATCAGATACAGCAGTTTGTCTCCCTCAAGGTTAAAACACTAGTTAGAGCTCAGTGCTAAGTATTGTAATTCCATGATCAGTGTACCATCACCAACAACATAACTACGTTTAGAGGTCACAGATGTGCTTTAGATGTACTTCAGTTGCTGACATTGTTTAGGATGAATGATGGTATCATAAAAAGAGCCCTTGGCTGGAAGAGTCAGGAGGCTTAAAATCTAGTCTTATTTCTTCTAATTAACCACGCCTCTGTAGGCCTTTATTTCCTCATATGCAAAATAAGAGGGTCAAATGCAATGACATTTTCAAAGTTCATTTCAACTTTCCTGGTTAATGTTTCTGTAAACCTAGAGAACATGTCTCCAAATAATATTATTTGAAACTTAATAAACGTCACTGTAGAAGTGTGTTCTGAGGCTGTTGCTCTGGATTTAAGCAGACAGTGCCCTGCCCTTAGTGGGATGAGGTTCATCAAGAATTTTCCCAGGGCACCAAATTAAGTCTAATGATATTTAATAGTTAGGACTCCTGCCTAATTGGGACAGTCATGCTCGCTTAATTGAGATGCTCTAGGACCTAGAGTCTAGGTAATTGTGTGGTATAGCTACAGAACTCGAGGTGACTGGAGAACAGTGGTACTTTGTACTTCCTCAAATAATTCTGTTCATGTAGATTCAGCAGAGCAAGCACAGTATGAGCAGACTCTCATTTAGAAAAATGATCTCTTCTAGGTAAAAATAACCCATTTTCTCAGGAAGAAGATTACTCTTCAGTTTTCTAGCAAAGATCAATTAGTAGTAAATAGCACTCTTGCTTCCGGAGAGCAGGCTATTCATTGATAGGCTGGTCTTGTATGTTGAACACTCAACATGGGTTTGTATCACAGTGTAGTACATAGTTGTGTGGTATCTGCCTTAGAGAATCTTATAACCTACATTAAAAGACAAACCCATAGAGAGAAAGGAGGCAGGCCCTGAATCTGAGGCTTAAGAAAAAGGAAGATTATCATGAGCCCCAAGTTAAGAATAAATTTAAAAAAGAAAAAAACAAAAAAAAAAAAGAAAAAGGAAGACTTCAAGCACACACACACACACACACACACACACATACACACACACACTCATTAGCCAAATCAAAGAAAACCACCTGGTCATATATTATTCTTCACAATCTCCATAACCGCAACAGAAGGTGCTGAATTTAATACCCGGCTTTTTTTTTTTTATCCACCAGTCTTCTTTCTTTTTAGATTGAATGAGCTCTCTGTTTCTTTGGTTTCTTAAATGGTTGCTATATTGAGGTTTGTTGTCATTGTATTATGAAAATCTTGATTTTTTTTCAATATAGTTCATACTATCTCCTCTGCTTGGCCTGTACGACAATATTTTCCTCATAAGTAGCATCTAGAAAAATTTTATAATAAAGCATATTATTATTTTATGTTCTAAAAGAAAACACATTTAAATTTTTTGTCATTTTTTTAAAAACAGAACTATGAATTGTGAATTAATTCCCTTCTGGGAGAGTTTTGGCTTTATCTAATATATTTATGTCATATAATAGTGAACACATCCTAGAAGAATCATAATATTTCCTGAGTGGTTGAACACTCCACACGTACAATTTGTACTTAATCCAAATAATCCCAAACCACATGTCCCATATAATCACTGCAGTTGCCAACAGCAGACTCATATTGCTTAATTTATTTTTTTCCAGAGGGGTGGAGCTTCTTAGATCATTCATTTAACAAAGTTAAAGGTGTAAGTTTAATTAATGCTTTTCATTTGGGCTCAGTAACACCACTGAGAATTTTTCCACCCAAAGCAGGAATGTTCCATACCCTTGATTTAACCCCTGCTGAAGCAGGTGCTCACCTACACTATTATTAGCAAAAGTATTTTACAACTCACTGTGAAAGCAGAGAGTTACTTTTCTCTACTTACCTCACTGAAGCATTTAGGCTGGGGCAAGAGACCAGAGGTGGTTAAGCAAACTAATACGCTGAAGTCAGGGAGGTTTCAGCACCCTGAAGAGAGACTTGAGTGATGCTTTAGCAAGCACAAGCATTTATTTAGGATCACTCTAAATAAATTCCTTTTGGGACTCCCTATAGTTCCACCTCACCCCTATGTCTGACTCGTACTGAGTAGTGAATTGGTAGTTTGCACTACAACGGAACTCCACAATTTTGGATGCAATAAAATATTTACTAGCTTCAAAATATTGTTTATTTTGATTCTTAATTTTAATTATTTTGTTCTTATTATAAAAGTCCTTAGTTTATGAGACAATGAATGCTTTATATTAGTTTAAAGTACTTTAAGTACCACTGGAAGGTTGTCTGCAATTTGGAAAGCAGAGCCATTGTGCCATTTTCCTGTTTAAAATACTATGTTCCCAGTAGGTACTGAATAAATGACAATTGTTGTTGATTAGTTAACTGCTATGAATGTATTTCATAAAATAACCCAAACAATATTTTATCAATATTCCAGCCCATCTGATGATTGTTAATTATGTTGACAATAATGTAATATTTATTACATTATTTATTCTTCTAAATAAGGTCATCTTAGGACCTTTTCAATTCCTAAGAATCTCTATTTACTTTGAAATTCAGATTTATTGGATCAATTTATAAGGTGCTACCACTTCACAGGCATAAAATCTGCTCAGCTATAAACTCAGGCTACACACCTTGCATGCATTAACCCGCAGAAAAGTTTTAAATTTAATTCTGGACTTTAAAAGAACTTGGATAGAAGCAAAAAATATCGTTGGATGAAGCAATGAGGAAAGCAAAGTGAAGTGAGCATTGGAAGGCTGGTCAGGGTTGCAGAGTGTCTTGGCTGCTAATTAGTCTTTCTTTAGACTTTAGTTTTATGATCTTTATAGTGGAGGCACTGAACTCAATCTCTCTATCTTATAATATGATGTTAATGTTTCCTGCATCTCACATAGTTCTTATAAAGACACTCTAAAGCTGGGGTGATCTTTTGAACCCAACAGCTGGTGGTATAACAAAGGTTGTTTTGTAATTTAGGAAATGTCTAAATATATCTTATAAAAATAGAAGTCTAGCAAACTTGAGCAAAGATATAAAAGTATTTTGTCTTTAAAAAACCTGGCAAAAATATAGAAATCAAATCACATTTAGTTATATATTTACATAATTTCCCTTATCAGAAAAAATTTAATTAATTGAGAAAATGCCAGTAAATCTCCAAATTTATTTTCTACTGTGGACTGAACTGTGCCTTCCCTACCTCCAATTCATATGTTGAAGCTCTAACCCCTAATGTGACTATATTTGGAGACACGGTCTGTAGAAGGTAATTAAGGTTGAGTTTGTAAAGGTGGGGCCCTAACCTCCTAGGACTGGTGGCCTTATAAGATGAGGGAAAAAGAACCCTCCCTGCACACGCACAAAGAGTGTGTGAGGACAAGACGACAAAGTGACCATCTACAATCCAGGAAGATATTCCTTACTAGAAACTGAACACTGCCAGACCTTTATTTTAGACTTTCTAGTCTCCAGAAATGTGAAAAAGTTGATTTCTATTCTTTAAACCATACATTCTGTAGTATTTTTTAATGCAGTCTGAGCTGACTAAGACATTCTCCATACTTATTAAAAGTACCAGAAATGAATAAAATATTAATCTGTGACAGTCCATGGGAAGCATCAAAATAGTTTTCATGCTGTGCTGTCTGAAATAAGTGGCTGTCGGGAAATAGTGGCACCTAACTCTAAAAAAATTCACTCAGTTGGGTTGCAGGAGGGAAGATCTGACTGTGATATATTTCTAGTTATCATCAGGCTTTGTGGAATCAATATTTGGGGAAAGTTTACCACATGTGTAGTTTTTAAACTAAACAACAGCAACATTTATCTATTTACCAACACTCAAGGTGATCTCTTCAGATTCATTTTGTCCAAAATAGACAAGGGTAGAAGTGCTCCCTCCAGGGTGGACGAATACTGTAGGGCATCCTATGGGTGGCAGTGTGGTCACTACAAGCTTTCCTGGACTTACAGAAGTTGTTCTGTCCTCTCTCACAGTGAGTAAGCATAGGGTCAAGCAAAAATATTAAAGAAGTGAGAGTAGAGTGTCACCTTCCTTGTCGCTAGAATTAGAAGAGTGGGGTTGAGGCATCATCCTCAAGCACAAAGATGGGAAAGGTTAAGTGACTTGCCCACAATGAAGAAAAGAAAGAATCAAAATCCAAAACCAGGTCTCTCAGATGCCACTGTTCAAGCTCTAACCCAGTCCACTACACATAACTCTTCTCTCTATATAAAGAGAGAATATGACTGGGCCTAAAAATATATGCCATGGATGCCACAGCATAGCAAAACATTTTATAATATCTTCTAATGGGTGCACATTAAACAATGGAAAACAACCTCAAATATTAGATATTTTTTAAACACCGAAGCCATACCAAACAACCAGATGGTATAGTGTAATTATTTTTCCTCCTTTATAAATTTGGTTGGATGAAGATCCCCACATGTGTTCAAGAGAAATAAACTTATTTACTTTCCTTGGTTGGTTTTCATTTTGTTCTCTCTTCCAGAGGTGTATTCTTGAAAGAAAAATAGACTGGGTTGTGTGACCTTTGTTGGAATCATTTGTAAACACTCTTCTGTAATAGAAAAGAATCAACCTTGAAATCAACTAAAACACAGTTATTTTTCTTGACTGAAAGTATTTGTCTAAAAAAAGAATTTCAATTCACTTTTAACTATCAAAGATGTTATATTGTTTTATTTGTAGCACAGAATCTTTTGGGGAGAAGGCAATAACAAAAAGCTATCTCTAATTTCTAAGATCATTAAAGTGTTCCAGTTTATGCCTTTGAAATTACATAACACAGATTTTACTTGAACTTGCTTTTCATTTAAAAACTCTTTGTCATATAAGCCCAATTCACCACAGGTAATTATATTTAATTATAGTTTTCATATAGTTTCTAGTAGTAAGGATTTTATTTCTCCAATAAACTGGTAATAAATTGTTATTTGGAACAATCCACAACTTGACAAATTAAAATTTTGCTATAGTATTTATCGAATCCCATTCACTACTGACAAGCCGTGTCATACTCTGCACTGGATCTTGAGAGCACATTTTGGTCAGCCAAGATGAGTGCTTAAGTATATTGTCCCAATTAACACTATAACCCTGTAGTTTATAGTAAAATATAGAAGCAGCAATATCATAGCAAAGCCTTAGCTGCAAGTCAGCTCACTCTAGAAATGGCATTGAATAGTACTAAGGCTAAGAATATTCATTTGGCCTCAGTTTTGCTTCTCTTTCTTGGAGTGATCTTTCAAGAAAAATAAGAAACAAGCAAAAAATGAGAGCAGATAAAAATATCTAGTCTGGAATTTTAGGGATTTTGAACAAATACTTGTTTACTCCCCCCGTCTGTAAGTATTACCATTTTAGGTAGGCAAAACTCTATACTAAATTTTTTAAAAAATCAAACCTCTGGGGAGCAGATATTATAATCAGCCATACTAATAAGAAGTAATTGCTATTTGGAATAGTTCCTACATGTGTCTCCTAAATTCCTACTGTTGCACTTTATTATGCATTTCCTCTTATTTAATCCTCAGTTGAAATGAAGTCCCTTGTTAAAGAAGATAAGGAATGTGATACATCTTTTAAACAAGAAAATTTCATAAGGTTGATGATAGACGTTATATCTAACTTAACATTTTCCTTCTAAAATGAATAATCTCACTTCCCTCCTCATCTCCTTTAATTTCAAAATCCCTAGTTCACACTGAGAGGGGGAAGGAATAAAAGACAAGGAATTAGGAATCAAGGCTGTAGTCACAATTCTGCCATAAATTAACTGTGTGCCTTTGAACTAACTTCAACCTTTCTGAGTTTTATCATTAGTAAAATGTGAAGTTTGGATAGCATTATCTCTAATTGTTCTTGTGTCTTTAAAATCAAAGTTATGATTCTTTCCTGAAATCTATCCAGTTCCCCCATATTAATCAGGGAATCTAGAACTGGACACAGCATGCTGGTGCTGAGGACAGAAGTGGTGTTGTCATTCTGACATGCTTCACTACTATGTTGAAATCCTAGTCTCACAATAATATTTTTAAATTATTGGACTTCTATGATGAAATTATCATTTTATTATTCAAGTTGACCATAAGATTTTTTTTTTTTTTTTTTGCTGCTAATCTTCCTCATCCTTATTAGCTTTGAAATGTTTGGCTTTGTTTTCTAGTGTATCAGCTGAAGATATATACCTGATTGACATCCCTTTTGTTTGCTACTGATTATTCCTCCAACATATAATTTTATATATATGGTCTGGGCAACCACAACTGGCTAACCTTTCCACCTAGCAATACATCATTTACTCCCTTAATTATTATTCTCACAAATTACCAAAGAAAATATTTAGCATTGTCAGGGATGGTAATGGCTTTGGGGAAGTACCAACAGTGTTGACACTGATCCTCTGATAAATCTTCTCTGAATAATGACCATGAGTTGTGTGATCCACCCTAGAACTTATGTTCTCAACTGACTTATTTTCCATTTCCCAACTTATTTGATTCTATTTAGTATGATATATGTATATGTTCTATTAACCTACTTTCCTGGAAAGACAGAAAGCAGCCCAAACTGAGAGGATGACAGATAGGAACCTATTTAGAAAACTTTGCATGGAAAGAAAAAGAAAGCAATAAAAAAAATCATAGCCAAATGAACTATATTTTTTGCTATAGGAAATGTAAATAGGTTAAAAATTCCAATGAAAAACAAAGATTGTAAGAATGGATAATAACGCATGACCCAACTATATGCTGTCAATAAGAAACACACTGTGAATATAAAGACATGAAAAGTTTGAAAGTAAAAAGAAAAAATATATCATCCCAAACCCAAATCACAAGAAAGCTATTGTGACAATATTTATATGACTTATATTTATAAGTAATCTTCAAACAAGAAGCATCATCCAAGATGATATTATATGTTAATATATTATAATGATATTAATGAAAAGTTGAATTCATCAAAAAAGGACAATTTTGAATGTGACACATCTGATAATAGAGCCTCAAAGTACATTAAACAAAATTGATAAAACTAAAGAGAGAAATAGAGAAATTCAGTCATTGTTGTCAACTTCAATAGCTCATTCTTAGCAGCTGATAAAATATGTAGATTTTAAAAAGACAATATCATTATATTGTATTTGAACAGTATTATCAACAAGTAATCTAATAGAATTTTATAGAGCACTATATTCAACAGATGCAAAATATATACTCTTTTCAAGCACTCATGGAATATTAATAAAAAAAGACAATATTAAAAACTCTCATTATAAAGTATTGAAGTCACAGAGTATTTTACCTAACTCCAAAAGAATGATGTTAGAAATTAATAACAAAAAGATATCAATAAATTCCCCAAATATTTAAAAATCAAGCAACATATTTCTAAATAATCCATTGGTCAAAGAGGAAATCACAAAAGAAACTAAAAAGTATTCTGACCTGAACAATAAAAAAAAAATGCAACATGTTGAAATTTGCAGCTAAAACAGTGCATAAAGGGAATTCATAGTTTTAAGTGCTTATATTAGAAAACAATAAATTCTAAAATCAATAATCTACCCCTCTCTTAAAAATCTAGAAAAAGAAAAGCAAATTTAGCTTTAAGTAAGTGAAAGAAAGGAAATAATAAATATAATAGCAGAAATCAATTAAATAAATTTTAATAAGAAAGTCAACAAATTCAAAAGTTGTTTCTTTCAAAAAGTTAAAAATATTAATAAATCTTTAGTGAGAATAAGCAAGAAAAGAAGAAAGAAATCATAAAATACCAAAGTCAAGAATGAAAAAGGTATGATTATCACAGATCCTGTAGACATTAGAAGGATAATAAAAATATTATCAACAGCTCTATGCCAACAATTTTGACAATATAGATAAAAGGACAAATGCCTTGAAAAATATAATTTCCAGAAGTATAAAGGAAGGAATATACAATTTGCATAATAGTGTAAATGTTTTAAATTTCAAATTTGTAATTAAAAGCCTTCTCACAAAGAAATGTCCTGGCCCAGATGCCTTTGAGAGTGAATTCTACCAAACATTTAAGAAACATGGAACAAAAAGCAATCTTATACAAACTTATCTGGAAAATGGGTTGAGGGGGAGACAGAGCCCAGTGAGATTTATGAGGTCATATAACTCTAATACCAAAATCTAAAAAGGATACTACAAGAGAATTTATAGGCCAGTATCCTTCATTAACACAAAAGGAAAAAATTCTTAATAAAAATATTATTAACGAGAATCCAGCAATATATAAAAAGAAGAATACATTGTGAAGAAATAGTGCTTAAGAATACAATATTGGTTTACATTCAGCAGGTCGTTGTGGCTCACGCCTGTAATCCTAGCACTCTGGGAGGCTGAGGCGGGAGGATCGCTCAAGGTCAGGAGTTCGAAACCAGCCTGAGCGAGACCCCGTCTCTACTAAAAATAGAAAGATCAGGTCCCATTTGTTTATTTTTGTTGCTGCTGTGATTGCCTTTGGGGTCTTCTTCATAAATTCTTTGCCTAGGCCAATGTCTAGAAGAGTATTTCCAACGTTTTCCTCCAGAATTCTAATAGTTTCACACCTAAGGTT